>RJWM01024417.1:0-30765 GCA_004363535.1 Dasyprocta punctata | reverse complement strand
TTGTATCTTTCACCGAGAAGGTGTAGATTTCCAGGGAGACATTATACATTCATGTTTCCAAATACAGCATTTTGAAATCTCCCCCAGTGACACAAATACCAACTTGGTGAAAGTGTCTCCTGGGAGTAAAGACACCTGAGTGGGAAGCCTGGGTCTGGGAGACAGCCAGGATGTGGTTGCTACGTGTCCTTTATTTTCTGAGAAGCAGCTCAAAGAGCCTGTAGGGCCAGCCTTGAACTCTTTGGATTTCCACATATCCTGCAGCATTGTTTTTCCTAGGATTGAATCATGAGAAATCTTCTCCAGTCAGATTGAATCTGTCCCTGCTACTGTCTTTGGTGTCTAGGTTGCAAGGAACTGACAGTTCACAAACATTTCTGTAGTCATAATTTTGCAAAACCTTCTAGAATTCCATGAGGGATTTATCAACATCCCCTATGTTGCACAAAGAAAGAACCAGGGCTTGGTCTTGAAATGTATATAGAATGAGATTCATTTGTTGGATATTTTCTGGATTGTTGGCTATTTGTCTAATTCCATTTTAGGTGCTGCAGACACAAACATAAACCAGACTGGCATGTTCCCTGCCCATATGGAGCTTTAATAGAGTGGGGAGCAAATAGTCAGGTATTGGGGAATCAGGCTACTGCTGGCTAAGTGGCGAGGCCATGCCTGCCTACCTTCAAATCCTCTGGTTCATCTTCTTGGGGTATGGACCTTAAAATGTGAGCTGAAGATGTAGAGGCCATCTGAATCTTATAGAAGTCAGGGAAAAAGACAGCTTGAGGGGGAAATAGCCTGATTTTTACATGAGTGAAAACTTTCTGTTATGTCAGAGTGCAAGACAGGCCATCTTCTTGGAGGAGACATCCCAAAGGGGCCCACTGTGCTAAGTCACAAGTCTGTAGGAAGACAGTGTTTTAACCAACTCTGCTGGACCCGTTTTAAATCACAGAATATCAGCTTTCCTATATGAACTTGGCCATTTTGAGAAGTCACTAAATCATGAGATGTGAGTCTTTGAGATTCCACAGGCCAATAATACTTGCAATGTATGAATGTTGGAGGGAAGGCATAGAGTTGAAGTCAGAACACTATCCTGAAGATAGAGTTAGAAAACATTTTAATGTGGCTTGTGTTGCTGTCACATGATACCCGATGTGGGTTTATTTGGCCTTGATTCCAGTGGCTCCTAAGTCAAACAACATGATGTCCCCTCCAGCAAGGGTTCCCTGACTGTACCTCAACATGGCAGAGAAACAGAAAGGGAACAGGTCATGTGCAGAAGGGGCCAAGTCTGATATGAGGTAGTCTTACTTTGTAACAACCCATTCTTGGGAAAACTAACCCAAACTCCACAAAGCTAGCATTAATCTCTTCTAAGAGCAGTGACCTTATTACCTCATTGACTTGCTTTAAGCCCCACTCTTAGAAGTTCCACTGTGTCAACATGGCCACTGGAGACCAAACTTCCGGCACATGAATTTTGAAGAACACACTCAAACCATATCCAAATGATAGCAGACACTAAATATGTATTTTTAAAATCTTATTACATGCTGTAACCATCTTTGCTTAAAGAAAATGTTTTTTTCAGATCAAGTAAAGAAATAAGGAATAATATAACTCATAGTATTACAAAATTTAAAGCAGGTCTTTAAATTGAAATAGTATAGTTTAAAAAAAAAAACTCACGGTATTGTCCTGTTTCTCATTTCTCTGTAGACAGTGGTGAAAATAACACCATAGACAAGCCCCCTCTCTGGACCCAGGCCCAGCAGCTGGAATGAAGGTTCTTGGGCCCCTTTCAATTGTGCAAGTTCTCAGCTGGAGGCATCTGTGAGGCATTTTGGGGTCTGAGACTAGTCTCTCTGGAAGCAGGCAGGTCTTGGCTGCATTCCACGTCAGAGTTGCGTCGGGAGGCCTTTATTTGGTCTGTGATCATGGAAGTGGTAGTATTCTGCCAACAGAGCTCCCTCCAAGCCCTGCCATATGGGGGCTGCATTTCTACTGGTTCTGGCAGCTCTTTCACTCATAACATCAATCCCCACTGATAGATTCGTCCCTGTCACACTATTTACTGAAACTAGGCCACTTAATTAAAAGCGAGAGCTTTTGCATAAACTCCAACAGTGGCTTTATAAATTCCAAGCATTGTAAAGGGACCAGATGGAAGAATTGGCCAATTATCATGGAGGCCAATGTTTCCACCCTTTCCAAAGTATTCCTTAATCATGAAGGCACCTGGTCTCCTCGGGGAGTGAGGATTTTATTTCTATTGTCAGCTAACCATGAACATAGAAAGGGTCAGACCCAGCACAAATATGATTTGCTTTCCTCAGATATTTACACCAGAAAGTCAATGGTTCAGATATGCATTTATTAGACAGGAAGCCAAGTAAATTATACTAAGGGAGGGGAAAATTGCAGAGAGGGCAGACACACTGTGGGTGTGGGTGTTGGGCACAAGGCTGAAAGATAGCGCTGGAGAAACCAAGTAGGATTTCAGGGGTTAGTTATTAGACAAAGCTCCATTTACTGGGCACCAGCTTTGGATCTTGCACTTTGGGTCCCCACTGGCTTCCAGTGGGACCTCCCATGGGGCATCCATTGGTTTCTTTATGTTCATCGTCCACCCTTTTCTACTCTGGCGTATGCCTCAGTGGCTGACCTGTATGAATTGCATCGTCAGACCTCTGCCTCTGAAGCTTGCCCAATAGAAACTACCAGTAGAGATGACCGGGGGTGATGGTGGGGGAGTGAGGACGTGTGAGTTGACCAGGAAAGTCCCATCTCCCATCCCTCATCAGGTGATTCTTTCCCCATGTTCACAATCCACTTTGGAAAAGTGTTCATGCCCTCTGCTCCTTCAGGCCTGACTATGAGGTGGTAGAGGGGAAGGACTTACTGCTGTGGCTAATCCTAGATACTGTACTACCTTTTAATGGTTTCTTTAAGTCTTATAAACTAGTACTTTTATTAACATTCCTCAAATTACCTAGATGAGCCATTTCTTATCCACTAGGTCTCTGACTGAGGCAAGGGTCCTTAGGAGTGTCAAAAAAGAGGAATATGCAGTCCCTGACTTCCCCCAGGAATTTACAGTAAAGTTGGAGATGAGACACACAGAAGAGGAACAGATTTTCCTAATAAGCCAAATCTTTTGTGAAGTGGATTCTAGCCAGTTCTCTGATTTGGAGCAAGGGTCAAAATGGATTGAAGCATCAAGAAAGGCTTTTGAGTAAAAAGAGCAGCTGAGTTAAGTGTTCAAGAATGGGGAAGATGTCATGCTGAGTGGGAGAACAGCCTAAGCAAAGAACAGGGGTCATGACACCCTGGGAATGAGACTCAACCCTGAATCTTGAGCGCCTGATAGGAAAGTGGGAGAGGCAGAGGTGCAGGCATGATTAGCCAGAGACTTGGTCAGAATTAATAGAACCAGGATCTGCTTAGATCTTTCCTACCTCATCTGTTCAAGAAAAAGGTGTTTTTTTTAAAAGGTGCTTATTCTCTCAAGCTCATTGCTTGAGAGACTTGGTAGCAGTGGAAGGGCATGGCTTGTTCTCACTGTCGAATCCACAGGTGAAATACTCCATTGCTTGAGAATCTCTGTATGGCAGTCAGCCTCCAAGATCACCCCAGTGATACCCAGCACTTGGTATTCACAGTCCTGTGCTGCAGTACTTTGCCATAGGGTAGAAGTGGGACAGTGACTTGGGTCTAAAGAAAAGAGTAAGGAAGGGAGGGAGGGAGGAAGAGAAAAAGAGGTGGAGGAAGAGAGGGAGGGCAAGAGAGACAGAGACAGAGAGGAGAGAGAGAGAGAGAGAGAGAGAGACAGACAGACAGACAGACAGACAGAGAGAGAGACTCAGTTATGAAAGGCAGTATGAGCTCAGAAGCAAGTCCTTCAGCTTCAGATGATCCTCAAGTGACTGTAACCCCCAACTGACAGCTTGACTGCAGCCTTGTGAGGTTCCCTGAGCCAGCACCACCCCAAGATAAACCACATCTAGATTCCTGACTGACAGAAACTGAGGAAACAAATATGGCTTTAAATTGTGAATTTGGTATATAGAAATTGATAACCAATGCACTTACTTTGGCTGCAGAAAATAAACCAGCACCACACTGCATTTCTTATTACTCTCATGCCTCATTCCAGCCCTGGCATGTATGCCCCACATCAACTGGCTCCTGATACTTTGTAGTCCTGTTTTGTCCCACTCTATCTCTCATTGCTGCAGCCACACAGACCTCTTGCTGCTCCTTGAACATGAGCATGGGGGAGCATGCTCTTACCTCTGTGTCTTTTCACCTAGAACATTCTTTTCCAGTAACAGGGATGGTTTGCTCTCACTCTTCCATCAGGTCTTTGATAACAAGTTGGTTTCTTAGTGAGCCCTTCCCTGACCACACTATTTCAAGCTACAACCACATTCTTCAACTCCACTCTAACTTTTTCCTTAAGTTATTTTTCTCCATTGCACATGTCAATACCTGACATAAGATATATTCTATTTATTTTTAAGTTAATTGTATTTTAATACATACATAAACAAAAATTTGTATATGAATAGTGCACTATGTGATGTGATTGTGTAATGCTTAAAACAGGTTATACATCACAGAAGAGAAAGAGTCTATGGCAGGACAGGGAGGGAGCAATAAGCAGCAAGCAGCAAACCTGCCTTCTTTCTGCCCCTTTATACCTGTTATGTCTTATATCTAGATGTCATCTCCAAAGCCTCATGCAGTCATAGGTGGGGTTTTTCAGAGGTGGCTGAATCTAGGCTGTGTGAAGGGTGTGATACTGGAATTAAGGGTATGTGGTACTGGATTAGTTCACTGATTGGTTTATCATAGCTCTGGGTATGGGTAATGAGAAGCCCCACCCTGAGTGTGGGTGGCACCACCCATAAGGCTTGTAGCCTGAATGGGATAAAATGGAAAGGGAGACTTGCTTTGCTGCTGGCTCCTTTCTGCCTACCCTCACATAGACTGTTTCTCCTGTGATGCCCCTCTGCCATGCCACCCTGCTTTAGAGCCAGTTGGCTATGAACTGAAGCCTCTGCAAAGTGTGAGCCAAAGTAAATCTTTCCTCCTTTAACTTGTGGGTTTCAGGTATTTTGTCTTCACAATGAGAAAAGTAGCTAAGACAGATTTTGGTACCAGAGAAGTGGAGTTGTTGCTGTGACTGTACCTGACTTTGTGGTTCAGAAACCTTTGGAACTGGCTTGTGGGGAGAGTTTGGAAATGTTTAGAGATGTTAGCTGAAGAAGTAGACCTGGAATGCTGTAAGCTGAACTTGGTGGGAGATACTTGTCAGAAGACCAGAATGCTGATAGAAATTCATCAGGTAAACAACAGGGTCAGGAGGTTTCAGTCAAGAACAAGGATTACATTGGTTGTTGGACCCCAGACCATGTGTGTTATGTTTTGGCAGAAAGTTTGTCTGCATTTTGTGCTTGAGCCTGAGATTAAGGGGGGCAGGCTATAGATCTTGCAAAAGAAATTTCAAGGCAGTCTAATGTTGATGCAGTGACCTGGCTACAGTTCGTGGCTTTTAGCCAGCTATATCTTCAGAATCAAGAGAAAACAGCCTAGTAGAATAGCTTCAAAAAGTTTTTAGTTTGGTAAGAATGTTCCAATAAAGTTGCAACCTACAAAGATGGAACAGAGAGAAAATTGGTTGCTGAAAATTTACAGGACCATAGGAAAGATGGTCTGAAGACATCACAACAACTAGCTGGAATTCAACCTTTGCAGCCTCAAAATTGCAAAGGTAAAAGATTTTACTGTGAGAAGAGAGTCCCAGAGTACTGTGTTCTAGAATGACAGCAGCCTGGAGAATTTGGTCCTTGGAATTGGGTTCACAATGCTCAATATTCCAGGCACTCAACCCCTACAGCCAAGAGACAAGGAAGCGTGGCTACTACTCCAGCTGGCACCAAACCTGGCAATTATTCATGCTGTGCTGGTTTTAGGTGCATGCAGAATGCAAGAGTTGTGGAATCAAGAAGCATTCCAGCCAGATTTCAGAAAAAGGTCTAGGAGAGAGCAGTGTGTGAAGCGGTGAGTGTGAAGCTGAAGGTGCAGTAGAGACCCCAGAAGGTTGAAGAAGCCAGGAACATAGGTCATCAGATGAAAACTTGCAAGGAGCGAGTAAAGCAAGCTCGAATGAGAAGTCATTGAAATGACAACCACCTGCAGTGTAGAGCCACCCAAGATCTTTAGAGTTCACATCTTGCCACAGATTACCCTGGATGCTGGACATGAAACTGCAAGACTTAATGTTTGCCTTGTTGGATTTTGGCCTCATTCCTTTCTATCCCCCTGTTTCTACCATTTAGAATGGAAATGTTTATCTTGTGCCATTGTATGCTGGAAGTGTTTAATTTTCTTTTCGTTTGTACAGGGGATTGCAGCTAAGCATTTACCTTTAATTTCAGAGAATTTTCAGCAATGTGGAAACTGTTAAGACCTTAGCAATTCTTAGAGATGGATTAAATTCCTTTGTCATAAAGAGATGGGCATGAGTCTTTTGAGAATCAGGGGCAAAATGTTATGGCTTATATCTAGATGTTCCTCCAAAGCCTCATGCAGTCATAGGTGGGGCTTTACAGAGGTGACTGTATGTAGTATATGTGAATATGTATTAAGGGCATGATAACAGGATTAGCCCACTGATTGGTTTAGTGTTCTTCTAAGTGTGGATAACTGGAAACTCCACCCTGAGTGTCAGTGGCACCAATCAATAGACTTGCAAACTTGATGAGATATTGTCTTGGTTACTTTTCTCCTTGTTGAGACAAAATGCCTGAAAACCACAAGTTAAGGAAAGGTTTATTTTGATTCACAGTTTGTGGTGGTTTCAGTCCATAGTTTTCTGGCTATAAAACATGCTGGTATGGCAGAGGGGCATCACAGAGGAGAAAGAGTTCAGGGTAGTGCAGGCAGAAGGCAGGAAGCAGCAGGTCACAGCAGCAAACCTTCCTTTCCCTTTTATCCCATTCAGGCCACAAGCCTTTTGGGTGGTTCTACCTACACCCATTACCCACACCAAGAATTATGGTAAACCAATTAGTGGGTTAACTCAGTACCACACACTTTAGTACCAGTATCATGCCCTTCACACATCCTGTATCCATACATGAGGCTTTTGGGGGACATCTAGATAAAAGCCATGAACACCATTATCCTATCTTCTAGTTTTTTGAAGTGTAAAGTACTTCAAAATTGTCACCTAATCTCCCTACTATATAACAACACACTAGAATTTCTTTTTCCTGTCTACCTATGATTTAGCACCCATTGATCAACCTTTCCCATCGCTCCTTTCCCATGACTACATTCCCCAGCCTCTGGCAACCACAATTCTATTCTCAACTTTTTTAGATTCCATATATGAATAAGAATACTTTGTCTTTCTGTGTTACATGTGCTTTGTCACTTACTATAGAGGCCCCTTTTCCCATCCTTGTCACGATCTGGGAAGTTTACATTTGTAATCCCATGTAAATGGTACTGGAATGCTATTGAGTGAATTCTAATCTACCACTTCCAGTGCAATCCACAGCAAGAATAAGACATCTTTCTAATTATGGGCAGCCAAGGGGTCCTGAGTCCAACCTGGATGAAGATTTATTGGAACAAAACCTCGAGCTGGGGCCTAACCTGGATTTTATTATTTTGCGAAGAAGGGAGTAGCTAGAGGATGAGTGACTAGGATAATGGTAGGAATTACATGTGTACTGTGAGCTGGGCTAGCTAGGAGGCCAGGAAGCACCTCTGCAATACGCAGAGAGAAGGATATGCAGAAAAACCAATCTATATAACACAATTGAGACAGCTTTTAATGTTTAGATGGCAGTGCTTCAATTCTGGTGTGCAAACTTTTTCTGCCCTGGGAAATCATAGCTTCTTATCTCAAGGCTTGAACCCAGCTGACAGCCCTGGAGCAGTGGCTCTGCCATTCGGTTGGGCTCAACCATTTAGGAAGACACTGTGGTGAGAAAACAGTGACTGTCTTCTAGCTTCAAAGATTGCACATCAGTCCTTCAGCCAGCCCTATTTACATTGCTTAGAGCCATGAAGGGAAAAGGAAATAGCTTAGCCAGTTCTGTACCTATCAGCAATGGAAATAGGGCCAGGTTTAGCCAACATGGAGGCAATTGCTCTATATTCAAGGAGTCACTCAGGGAGTCCTCTACAACTTGCCATGATGTTTTCCAGTTTCATCTATGTTGCCAAATGACAAGATTTCATTATTTTTTATGTATGATTGAATAACATTCCATTGTAAATATGAACTGCATTTTCTTTATCCATTCATTTACCTCATTTATCAGTGTCTTTTTCTCACTAACATGTAAGCTCCAGGAAGCCAGGGATTTCCACCTCTTTTGCTGATTATACTATACGTAAACTTAAAGCATTTGTTGAATGAATATCGCATTATTTTTTTCTAACAGAGCCTGTGGTATGCAGCATTATGGCTCTCAAGATTTTTGTTTCTCTGGTGTACCTGTAAAAATGTTACATTACAGATCAAAGAGACTTGCAGATATAATTAAGGTTACTAATCAGTTGGCCTCAAACTGGAGACTTTATTTTGGAATATTTAAATGGGTACAATAGAATCCTAAGAACACTTGAAAACAGAGTGAAGTGGAAGAGAAAATAAGAAATATTAGAGTGTGAAGAGTAGGTGATGAGGAGGAATGGGGGCCACATGATAAAGAACATGGGCAGACCCCAGAAGCTGCAATAACAGCTCTGTTACGGTTTGTGTTTGAATGTTCCCCCAAAGCCTCATGTAGTCATGGAGGCAGCTAAGTTTAGCATTTGTGATTAGTTCTAGAGCTGGGATCAGTGGTGTGAGTGCTGTGCCCACCTATGGCAGAGGAGAAACAGTCCATGGTGTGCCAGACAGGAAGCAGCAGCAGTGGGCCTCCGTTTTCTTTTTTATTCCATTCAGGCTACAGACCTATTGGTTGGTAGCACTCACAACCAGGGTGGGTCTTTTGTCTTCCATAAATCCACTCAGCCACACCCAGAACTATGCTAATCCAATCTGTAGACTGATTCAGCATTCTGCTTCCATGATCCAGTCACTCCGAAAAACCTCAGCTGAGAACACAGACATGAATCATAACAGATGGGGATAATGATGATACTTCTGAGAGTTCCTTCTGGAAATTAATGAAGCTGTGCAAGTAGAGACTGCACATACTAAGTGATCAATAAATAGCAGTTCTTATTATTTTGCCTCATTCTGACTATTATACTTTGGTGTTTCCTGGGAAAACTTCAGATAGTTTTTAAAAAGAACTATCCTTGCAGTAGTTCAGGTACAAATCTGATCAATGACATCAATTTTGGCTTTTACAATAAACTCTCCAAACCCAACTCAACTCCTGCTTCCACATTCACGCCAAGAGGATCCGCTCCCTCCCTTCAAATGTAGTTATCCAGGGACCACATTTACACACAGAAAATGTAATTTATATGAATTGAAACACAATGGTTGCAAAACACATGGTAAAAATGAAAATATTGAAAAGATTCATTTAGAAATGATGGAATGAAGTAGGTAAATGGTGTTACCAAACATATATATACTTGCACACACAAACATACAATTATGCTACACACACAAACACACACATGCATACACACACATCACTGAAAAGGTCAAAGACAGTTAAACTATCATGGGAATGGACACAAAATATTGCATGGGGAGTTAGAGGCAAGAAATACAAGAAAACATAACGTGCTGTAAATTAAAGTCATTTATAAAGTGCAACTGGTACCCAGATAGAAAGGGAAAATGATTAGTCAGCAAAAGTGGGGTGTCCTGTTATTTATTTACAGAGCATTTTCATGGGACAGAAGAAAATGCATTTATTTAGGATTCACTGGTATACAAGTATGAATACATTAACACCAAGCATCAAGGACACCTAGCTAAATCGTTTACCTCAAAATGATTTTGCTTGTTAATTTTAAGCTCAGAGTCCTCTCTGGCATTCCTCAGAAAGTCTGCCCACCCACCTACAAGTGCGAATCTCTTTGAATCCAGGACTGGCACTGCCACACAGCATGGAAAGGGCACTCTGAAACCAGGTATGCGCCCACCTATAATCCCAGCACTGTGGAAGGAGGAGAAAGGGGGATCACAAATTCAAGGTTAGACAGGGAAACTTCATGACTTAATGAAACCCTCTGTCAAAATAGAAAGGAAGAAAGGGTTAGGGATGCAGCTCGGTGAGAAGGCCCTGGGTTCAACCCCCAGTACCACACACATGCGCGCGCGCACACACACACACACAGTTACTTCCAGAGGTCAGGGTCTACCAGCAGGACAGAGCTGGGCTCTCTCAGCCATGTTCACATGGCCTGTATGAGGAACCTTCTGCCTGCCTGTGCACACACATATAGCATTTTATGCTAGAGTGACTCAGGAAGTAGTAGGTTTGGTGCATTGTTTACATTGCCTGATTCCCAAACCAGGAGGAGGTGTCAGCTGGGTATCATATGGGGCTTTCTGTGATCCTTAGAGAGGCAATGAATAAACCTTTAATAAAAACAAAATGAAGAAGCCAGAGAAAGTTAGGTTACATATTGTAAAAGGCAGGGTACTTAGTGGGAGAGAACTGAATGGTGTGGATAGTGAGAGACAAAGGGGAAAGAAGAGAACCGGCACTGCTCAGACCTGAGAGAGTGCAGAGAATGATTCTGGGAGGATAGAATGAGACTGTATGTTAAACACTTAGCACAGTGCTTAGCACCGAGGAAATGATAAATTAATTATTATCATTGTATGATGAAAATATTACCAATAACTTGTACCTTTTATTATCCCTTCTGTTATCTAAGCAACTTAACTGAATTTTCGATGCATGCAGAATGTTTAGTGCCACAGGATCATTCTTTCTCTTTTTATTTTTCTTTCTTAAATTTGAGACGGGTTCCATAAGACCAGGCTTTCCTTGAACTTGCAACCTACAGCCTTAGCCTCCTGGGTGGTAGGATTACAGGTGTATGCTACCACGCTCAGCAAAGGTCATGCTTTCTAAAGCAGTACTATCAATTCAAAAATCAGAATCCAACTAAGGCTTTTAGGGAAAGTTACACATAAAAAATTTAAAACCAACACCAGCTGAAACATTTAAAGAAGGAACCCTCCCTTGAGATCAAGGAGAACAGTAACATGACACTACCTGATATGAGGGAATTTGAAGACCTACTAGTCTATTCCCAATCCCCACCCCCTTGTAATACGAATGTGAGTACAAATTATCTGTGAACTTTGCAACGAATGGGTCAGTGCCTGGGAAGAAGCTGAGTGGGAATATAGAAGCTTAGAATGCCAGAGAAAAATACCTCAACAAAGCAACAAAGACATGGAGAGAGACAGACAGACAGATAGAGAGACAGAGAGACACAGAGAGAGAAAGGCAGAGACAGACAGAGACAGACAGACAGAAAGAGAGAAGAGAGAGACAGAGACAGACAGAGATGGCAGAGACAGAGACTGAGATTTGCTGGACTCCTTAGATGTGATTAAAGCTATGGCTAAGGACTCAGGCTTCCCAAGTTCCAGACAGAATGACATTTATTTTTTCTGCCTATTCTGTTTTTTTTTTTCTTCTTCTAACAGTATTCCCCCACAATTTTCTTACAGAATTATACTCAGTTCACGTTTCAGGTGCAAGTGATTACCAGAGGGAATTGTGTGACCTGGGCCTGGTCAGCCAGCACCATGTGTCCTTGCTGCAGTCATTGGCTCAGCAATGAGCATCTGACCCAGTGGGGCCAGTAAGATTCAGTTAAGGGACTTCTGGTAAAAATAGATGATCTCTGTTTCTGAAGAGAATGTGTGAGTGTCACTGCTTGAGAATGGACATAGGAGGTATTATGGTTTAGGTAGGAAATGTCCCCCAAAACTCTCCTGTGTTCATAGGTAAGGCTTGTGGCAGGTGTTCAGACTATGAATGCCTTATAGCTGACTTGCTGTTAGGACCTGAGTGCTGGTCAGAAGAGGCGTCACAGGGGAGTGACCTGGAAGTGTATCTCTCTCTCCTTGGTGCTTTACTTCTCTCTCTGCTTCCTGGTCACCATGGCATGAGCAGCTTTCCTCCAGGACAGGCCTTTCCACCATACCATCAACTGTGCAAGGACCAGAATTTGTGAAATGTGAGTCAAAAAAACCACCCCTCTTTTAAGTTGTATGCATGATGAGAAAATAAAACATGAGGAGAACTGGAACCAAGAGGCAGTGTGACATCAGGTTCTGATACTGTCATTGAGCTCCCTGGATCCAGTAAAGCTTGAAGCTAGTCATTCTACTAGAGATAGATAGATAGTTATGATAAAGAGATAGATTGATGACAGATAATAATAGAAAGATCATAGACAGAAGGATAGAGATAGAAATAGATGGATGGATATAGAGATGAATGAAAGAGAGCCAGATACACATAGATGATATATACATAGAGAGATGATAGACAGATAACTATATAGATAGAGATAGATAATATATATAGGGATGATAGATACATAGGTAGATAAAACTAGTTTGAGTTGGGTTTATATCATTTGCAATTGAAAGAACACTAACAGGAAGTCTATCTGTTCCTGCTATGTCACTCTGCCTCTTTAATGTCATCCTTTAAGGAAACGTTATGGTGCAGTCACCAATAAGTGCCTGCGTGTATCCCTCGGGAGCATGGAAAGCATCATTATGTACCTGAAGGAGATGCTGATGAGAAATGCTGGGCTGATGCAGATCCGGCTTTTGGGAGGGGAAGAAGTGACAGGGACAGGGCAGGTAGCACCTATGGGTAGGAAGGAGCCAATGTCCTCGCACACCTCACTGTGCCACAGTCCCTTCACAGGGAGAGATGCCAGGTGTCATTTCGGGTATCAGTTTGGACAGGGCAGCCTTCATCAGAAAAGGCATCTGCACAGTGACTCCGCCTCTGGGGTGGCTGTTAGCATGATGTCCAAGTTGCAGAGGGAACGTGATTTTGGCACTGAGAATGGCAGGAAGTCAATAGTTCCAAGATCTGAGGTCCAGACGGGGCTACTGTTTTCTAATAAATGCCTTGGAAAATTTCACAGATCCAAGGTCCCAATCTGTAAAATAGAAATGAAGATACCTTCCTACCTCTTGGAGTTTTCTAAGGCTTAAAGAGGTTGGTTAGTAACAGTAGCAAAAGTGGTATTTGGTGATTATTGGTGGGTCAGCGGTAGTGTTTATCACCTTGCTTGTCCTGTCTTTTCCCAGGATTCCTAAAAGGTAGGTAGTATTATGCATATTGTGCAGGTGGGACAACTAAATCCAATGAAGTTAAATCATTTTCAAGATCTTATAACATGAGTGACAGAACCAGAAATGGGCCCCAATAACTCCAGAGCTATACAAGCTGTTTTCTAATACAAAAAATACAGAAAGGCCATTGTACATGTGAATAGCAAGAGTCAAATGCTAGAGTGGGCTGGGCTGTGTTTGGATTATCTTTTCCTATTTTCCATTAGGTTTTCTGTTACTGACACAGCAACCCTTCCTAAAACACTTTGTCATCCTAGGATATTTACTGTCTTGGCTGAGGCAGGTGAATTGTTTCAGTGAACAACCTTAAAATCTCAGTGGTTTAACACATTCGAATTTTACTGCTTGTTCATATAATACACTGTGGGTGTTCGGTTGGTGGTTCTCCTGTAGTGATCCAGGGCACAGAGCACTTCTGTCTTACAATGTTACTGTCCTCTGTGGTCCTGGAGTGCCTTACTCCATCCTTTAAATTTGACTGGAAGATGAAGAAGAAAATGAGGATTGCACATGGGCCAGGAGAAGTCCATTTTATGCACAGTCCCTTGGCCAGAACTCAGTCACATAGCCACTCATAATTACAAAGAGGAGGAAAAGGTAATCTAACTGCGTGCCCAAAAGGAAACAGGTTTTGTTGAGCAAGTAGAAGTCATTGCCCCATAAAACAATCAGGTTTTTCTGGCTTAAAAATCATTATGAGTTTTACTGAGTTCATGTTACCTGGCTAGATTACCCAGGAACTTGGGAAATAAATGTCTCTGGCTCAAGCTACCAGATGAATGCTTTGAATAAGACATAATGTATGAGACAGGGAAGTAAATCTTCACCCTCTTTGAGACATCTGATTATCCCCTCTGTCATAGATACTGTGATGTGGCACCCAGATTCCTTCTTCAGGATCAGGAAACCCTTCCCCCAGTTGCTAGTGTCACTGACTGACAGATCTCAGCTGAGTTGCTCTCTAGGAAATGTGAAGGCAGCATCTTACCCAACATCACAGGGACAGCTCCAAGACAACACTCAGCTCTGACAATCTGAGAAGATAAAGGCTCACCTTCCTTGATTCCAGCTGTTCCCAGTTACAGAGCTCCTACAGGATTCCCTGAGACCTTTGCTGCGTCTGCTTCCCAGTTCAACCATCCTTTTGCACAATCCTACTTTCTTCACTCCCCACTCTATGGTCCTGAAGACATTCCTCAATCTCCTTCCTCCAGGCAAATTCCATACCAGAGTCCGTTTCCCTGGAAACCAACTTGAGATAATTGGTGCCAAGAGAGGTATGGAGACATAGACTCCGAGATGGGGTTTGGAGACTGGATCAACTGCTAACTAGCTGACACTGAGAACACCACTCTTGTAGTGCATAATAGGTGACCTGCAGGATGCTATAGCAATGCAATTATTAACTTTAACCACTGGTGAATAGGATGAGATAATGGTGGAAGAGGCTGCCCTGGAAGGGAAGTGATCTCCAGCCTTTGAAAAGTGTAAGGAAAGAAAATAATTCTAAGTAGTTTCAACTGCATGTGATTCCACTTCACAGCCCTTTCCATTCTCCATGTGAGTGTGATACCTCACAGGGCCTCCAGCATGCTAGCCCACAAGTGTGTGGCATTCCTGAAGATCTTGGGTCCTAGACTATCTCTCAGCTCTCTCTCCTTGGGTCTAACATCAACTGGACAAAGTAAAAGAAAATCCCATAAATCCAACATGTCAGCTGGGGAGAGGTGAAAGGAAAATTTTGAAAGTAAAAAAAAAATGCATGTTATTATTCAGAGACTCTGGAAAATATTACATACATTCTGGAGTCAATGAGAAGTGATTGAACACCAGATCAGTGTGTTGATTCCTCCTAGTCCAGAATCCTTCCTATCCCTGTACAATGGAAAATATTGATTATCTGCAAATGTTCTAATTTGAGCTCCATTTTTGCTCAGATACTTATTTTTTGTTTTTGTTTTTGAAACTAGAATTTATTTCCCCTTGAAGGAAGCAGGGGATTTTGACACAAGATAAGATCACTCAGAGGATATATACCACATATGTATATGTGGTATATACCCTCTGGGTCAGGTAAGTGGCTGGGTCAGGTATCTAGAAACAGAAAATTTGGAAGATGGGGCCAAGAAGTTGGGAGATATATATATATATATATATATATATATATATATATATATATATGATATATTTGAACTGCCCTCTCTCTAGTCCTCTGGAAAAGATGGTGCCCAGACTTTCAACTCAAGGGTTGAGATTACCCATCTCTATCCTGGCAGGTTTGGGGACACTTCTGTTCACAAGGATCTGGAGAATACTTCCTTTCCACAGTGATGTTTAATGATTTTTAAACTTCATGATCTTTAAACATAGAAAATGCTAAATAAATCCACTACATTTCTGGCACAAGAGTTCTTTTAGGGTATCTTGGCAGTTTGTGCCCTGGTTTTTACAGTGGTCTAACCTGGGGCAGCAGAGAAGCCCTGGAAGTAGGGGCACTGTGTTCTCATGTGTTCTTCTCCCTGTGTAACCGGGAATAGTGGTTCTGAAGAGTCAGCCTTCCTTTCCAGTGTTAATGTTGTTGAGCCCTATGTGGAGCCTTAAGATGCCTTGCTGTATAATCAGGCAGGCAAGTGCCCATGTCTTCATTTAATTTATGTTTTAATTTAAAATTTTAATATGAAACAGAAAGTACTGTCTCATGCAACAGGGAAGTCAGAGAGCTGGGCTGTGGCCCAGGCTGGATCCAGGTACACGGATGATGTCATTAGGAATCTGCCTGCTTCCCTCTCTCAGAGTTGCTGGCTCAGTGCTGGCTTTATTCCCAGGCAAGCGTCCCCCACACAGAGACAGAAGCGGTTCCCAGTAACCCCTTGTTTACATGGTCCATGGTACCCACAATCCTCCTTGTCTCATTGCTTTGCACATCTGGTCTTTGGCTCCTTCTGAATAACAGTGTTACTCTTTCCCACACCAGCTCTCATCTTTATCTCAACTTCATGCTCTAACCCCAGTGGCCCTCAGATTGAGTCAGATGTGTTCCTTTCTCTCACATGTTTTAAACTGAATAAGTGAGACATTAGTGATCATATCTCTTCTGTGCAGGAAAAAGTCCCTTATTCTTTAACCATGTTTGCTCAATGCAGTGAGAAATCCATAATCTTCTACAATATTATTTGAAGTGGAAATGGAGGCAGATGAGCAGATTTTGAAGAGTTGAAGGAGTAGCTGGCATTATATGGGTGCTGCCCTGGTCTTTGCTCTCTGGTGGTGTGCCCTTTCCTACTTGATGGTGATCGTTGCCTGCTGGCTGGCAGATCAATGGGTATCATTGTGCAAGGATTGGTATTTGTTAGAGAAATCTCCCCGACTGACCCAGTTCCTGTAATGCACAAAAAAATGACAGAAGTAATATTTTTGTTCTTGTTTCACTTTCATTCATCTTATTTGATCAGGGCTGAGTAAAACTGACATCTCATCAAACTCCAAAGTGTGCTTCAGGACCAGGTTCATTGCAGGGTGGCATTTAAAACACAGACATTGCAGGAACAAATGTATTTGCCAATCCCGTCCAGCAATGTAAACCTGACCTTTCTCCTGTAGATTTATTGACATGGGCCTGTTTTGTATCATATTTCATTATTGTGCATGGAAGGATTGAAAGTTCCTCTCCTGGAAAACAACTCAGTTGGGGCTTGAGTGGCCAATATACCTTCCTTTCAGACAGAGAAAGAGGGAATTAGAAAACCAGGTACTAGCAGGATTAACACAATTCCTCAAAGAATGTTTTTAATTAAAAACACCCGGTACCAGCAGTCTAGGATGGGAAGAAATTTCCATTTGGCATGTGGTTGGAGCAGAGGAATTGCAACCAAGGTTACTGTCATTTACTTGTGTGTTACATCACAGACACCTTTCATCTGGGAGCCCTGGGCTGTACCTTCCTTCCACCCAATGCAGAAATCCATCTCTGAAGCATGCTTGTGTTGTCTGCACTGTGATACACCTAGCATAGAAACTCACCACTCCACCAGGCCTCCAGCTGCAGAAATCATATATTTGCATGTTTGTGGGACAAAATGTCTATGAGTCTAGAGATTCCCTCTGGGCACAGGGTATATTACACTGAACAAAAAGCAAGGCTTGTGTTTTCAGGGAATTTCAATCTTATGGGGAGAAAGAATTTACAAGCTAATAAATCAACAAAATAAATATGATAATGTTAGGGAGGGAGGACAGCTCCACACTATATACAATACAGAAAGGTGACAGAATATCCGTGAGTGTTCTGAATGGTGGGTGCTAATCTTTACACAGATTCCTCAGCAATACTCCAAAGGTGGAGAGAATGGGATTTGACCTGAGATCTGATGAATGAAATGAATTAGAGAAGTGGAAGCTAGACAAGAGACCATTTCAGGTAGAGCATACTGCAGGTGCAAAAATCCTGAGGTTGAAATGTGTTGGGCATTTTTGAGATATAGAAAGTTGGCATGGTTGGCATTTCACGAGTGACAAGGAGTAAGCTCTGAAATGAGCTTATGAGTTGTGTGGGGCCAGGTGAGGTAACTTCACCTTAGGAAATTTAAATGACTGTAATGGAGAAATGTATAGGTTGTTAGGGGGGTAACAGGTTATTTACACTTATAAGTGGTTACTCTGGCTCCAGACTAAGGTGAACTATAGGAGAAATAGTAGATAATAAAAGAAAGCAGTGATGTGGATGTGGGAGACAGATATAGCTAGAGCTGATAGTGTCTTGACCTTACATGATCTACTGAGCCAAATCTGGGTCTGTATAAGTCAGTTCTCCCCTCCACCACCATCCAACAGAGACAGACTGGATGCAGACTGTTTCCACAACTTCAGGAACTAAACAACAGCACTTTTAACACCTTGTCACTTTCTCTTTTCCCCATTTCCTCCAGCTCTTCTTCCTATGACAAGATTTGAAATCTCCCTCATCATATTTATCATCCTTTCCTGGCTTGATTCCAGTTTCTACATATTTCTAATTAAACAAGAGCTCACGCTAGACCTAAGGGTAGGGTAGTGTTTTGCATCCAATCTCAGTGTGAGAGTCAATTTCCTTCTGCCTGCTGCAAGCCCATGGGCACTAAGTAGAGGGGACCCCACTCCCAGCTGAGGAGCTGAATACAGGCCCTGAGCCTAAGTCAGTTTCTGTACCTCATGTCCCCGTAGTGAGAGGTCCAGACAGGGTCACATGGTCTGGTCTCATTGACAGGAAAAGGAACTCTGGGTGGGAATGTAGGGCTAAGATTCTCATCCTTTGTTGCTAATTCAGTTAGAAATATGGAGTCTTGGGAGCTTTCAGCAGAAAGAGAGAGAATGAAGGCATGTCATTTGCACACTGGATCAAGCAGTGTCTAAAGTCTAATTCTGGATAATTAGGTGAATCAATCCATTTCCCCTATTTCTGCTTATACTAGTTGGGTCAGATTTTTCTGACACTTGTTATCCAAAGAATCCTAACTGATGGACTTTTCAGAGGACAGGGTCCAGCACCTCTCTCGAGTGGGTTGTTGTACCCCAAGTGATGCAGCCTCAAGTTGTCATCTTTGTCAGCAGATATATTGCCCTGTCAATGTCCACTGTTTGAGCTTATAACCAATGAGAGCACACAATTTCCTGTTTGCAGCTTCCTCTCAGGTTCTCAGACACCCTCTGAGGGTTTATGTAAAGCCCTTTTATGAATTTGGTATTTATTAGGCCTCCCTCCTGCACTTGACACATATCCATTTTTGCCTGAAATGCAAACTCCTGAGAACCCAGTATTATGACCCATTTGGGGCAAAACAGCAAAGAGAACCAATAAAACCTAACAAAGCTAAGTCTAATCATGGCCAAAAACACCCATTTGGCTCCCTAATGGGCCAAAAGGGAGAGAGCTGTGATATCTCAGTGCTTCTATTTGCCACAGTTGTTCCTAATGCCTAAAATGCTCTCTATTGAACCACACAGCATGGCCATTTTTTAGAAGCCGCTGAGAGTCATGTGTGTGCCATGGCTTTTGTAGTTTAACTAGCTAAAGTTGGAAAGCATTACAGTGCAGCATTACAGTCCATGAAGACAGTGGAGCCTGCAAGTCCAGCTCTCAACCCTGCTGACAAAATAGAGCATCACTGAAGATGAAGAAAGAAGTCCAGTTCTTTAACCTTAGGCTTGGCTTGGGAGATACATAGAGGCAGTGCTAGTGGCAAGCTTACAGAATTGCAGACTGAAGAACCTAAAGGATTCTTTGGAGGCTGCTGGTTCTATTGGGAGATGTGAGACAGGAGATGTGAGACCTAGAGAGGGGCAGAGATTCCCCATGGGTGGACACAGACAATTAATGCCTGAGTAATTCTGGATTGCAGCCAAGGTCTCTGCCACTCATGCCACTACTCTTCTTGGTGACTAGAGGAAGGGTAGTAGAATGGTGAGGAGCTACCAGTTTAGATTCTTGCCATGTGGGCCATCTGATGCTCATTTTGGTTCAAGGGGCAGGTGAGCTGGGCCATTCCAAATAGAGGATGGAGAGGCTCCATATTCACAAGGGGGACCCTGGAGATAAAAATCTAGGAGAAGAGATGAGGAGGGATAAGTGACTTTACTCTCTAGAGACAGGAGTCAACATTCTAATCTTGACACCATCACTAAGCAGTTTACAACAAATCACATTTTCAGCCTCATTTTATCCATATGCAAAGTGTGCATAAATAACAGCTAACTATTATACATTAGATACTACTGTATCACTTTATATTATGAGCCCCTTTAATCTTTACAATAATTCTGTGAGGTATTTGCCATTATCTCCAATCTAAAGATGAGAACAATAAGGTGCAGACAAGTTAAATAATTGAAACAGAGTGATTCAATTCAGACCAAAGCAGCCTGGATGCAGAATTTACTCTTAATCTCTATGGTAATTGCCAAAGGATAACAATAGCTACTAAAAAAATGTAAATCATAATTACGTTAATCACTTTTCAGTCTCTGAGACAGAAATCCCAACATCTACAACTTAATGGAAGAGAGGTTTAATTTGGCTTATGGTTCCAGGAGATTCAGTCAGTTGGTTCAAGGGTAGAAACATCATGGCAGAGGGGTGTGGTGGAACAAAACTGCTTAATTCATGGCAGCCAGGAAACAGAGCTGAAAACAGTTGCAGAGAAGGAGAAGCCAGGGAACATAAACAGCATTCAAGGTCACAACTCTGTGACACACCCAGGCATACCCAGAAGTCTACTAATTCCCTAGGCAGCTCCCAAGCCAATTTAATCACCACAATGATAACAAAGTGATATAATTCTCACAGTCTTTTTATGAAGATTAACTGAAAGCACATAAATATATTAATCATGTCTTTCATTTTCTATATTCTGATGCTCTGATATCTGGACCCTTTTTACCCTGAAGGGTCCACCTTCCCATATTTCCCCAGTGTCAGCCAGAGAAGGTAAGCAGCTCATGCTCCGGCATACTTTTTAAATATAAACCAGCATTAATACCTTCAATGACCTCCTTCATTAGGATTTCACCCTTTGGATCACAATCTTTCTGCCATAATCATGTCAGTACCAGGTACCAGACAACTAAGGATAGTCCCCTGCCTGCTGAAATTATTCAAACTAGTCAGTCCTAAACTTGCTAATCTCACTTACTTCCTCATTTGTGGAAACTGTGCTTCCCTGTGTTGTCCCTTGTCATGGCATGCCCCTTCCTTTTGGGAGCTGTGAATAATAAACTTTGCTTTCAATGCAGTCATTTCTGACTTGTTGACGTTGTCATGTCTCAAATTTTTAATTAGTACACTGTATTTTAAAAGAGTATGTGGGAGTTCTTTGCACGATTAGTACTGAACAAATGTAAGTTATTGTCTATCTCCCCGTGAAGAGAGAAATGGTATGTATTGGATACTTACCAACTGTGTGCCTGATATTTTACATGCATAATTTCACTTAATCATCACTATCATCACTACAAAGGCAGGGAGGTACAATCCCTACTTTGTAGCCAGAAAAAACTGAGACTCAGAAGATTTCAATAATTTAGTTGAGTCACGCAGTTAGTAGATGGCAGTTTCTGGGCTTGAATTCTGGTTTGTGTGGTCTACAAGCTTCTCCCTTCTGCTCCTTGCAGGAAGGGTCTGGAAGAAGATAGTCTGAACTCAATTCTAGAAGGGATGGAAAGCAAACATGTTTCAGAAGCGAAGTCTTCTGCTCCTTTTCCTGCCTGGTTACCTCTCTTTCTGCTGTGTCTCAAGGAGATTTTCTCTATTAAGATTTTTTTTTTTTTTGCCTCAGACCAGCTTCTGCTTCTTCATTTATTAATTTATTCTCCAGCTCATTTTCAAGACAGAGGGGAATGTCTGGCTTTTAAATAACGCATGTTTTAATTTCACCATGACCCGCATCAATATTTCTACTTGTTCTAAACTGGCAACTTGTCTTCTGTTGCCATGCCTAGTGCCTTTGATCCTCTCACTGCAATTCCCCTGGTGAAGACAGCTTTGTAGGCTCAATTCAAACTCCAGGGCCAGGCGCTGACTTTATAGTGAGCACATTCCATCTCTGCATGATATGGAACTGCATCACAACAGGCAACTTCTTTGGTGCAGGAAGATATGCTTGTTGAACACTCTTCAGAGTTAACATTTTCAAGGAGAAGGGTAGGGTGAAGGAATGTGCCAGGGCAGGAGCATGAAGGGCTCAGGTTTCCTGAAATGGAGCAAGGGTGTCATATGTGGGTGCACAATTTCCACTCATACAGTAGAAGCATAATATTTAGCAAGCAGAGGATAATGACGATCCGTGCCTTTGCCTTCCGTGCATCCTCTGTGTGGTCTCAGCAGCCAATTCTTCCTCTGGAGGAGCCACTCTCAATACTGTAGTTGTAGTAGGATTGACATCATCCCCTCTCTTAGTGCCAGAACTAATTGAATTGGTGTACTGTGATTTCATTGGAGTGGGCACAAGACCAGGTCAAGTCAGTGAGAATTAACCCTGGGACTGTAAGTGAAATCATTGGGAAAACAGTGCCCTTTTCTTTGGGGAGACTCAGCTGGTGGAAACATGTCATGGAGTTGCTGGTGGCCATATTGATACCACATGAGCACTGCTTGCCTGAGAACAAAGCCAATGAAGCATAAAAGCAGAGAGGAGATGGGAGACAGTCTTTCTGTTGGCCTAGTTTAAACACCCAGGTCTGGTTGAGCCTCAAATTAGATCCTCTGCTTGACTCTCAGTTGTGTCAGCCAATGCCGTCTCTTTTCTTTGTAAGCCAGTTTGAATTGAGTCCTGTCCCTTGCAGCCAAAATAGGCTGTATTAATCCACTGCTAGTCCCCCTCTGAGATGCACAGAACAGACCCTACATTTGCTCTAGCCTCGCTGGCTCTCGTTTTCCTTTGTTGACTATTCTGGTCTTATCTCGTGAAGCTACCTTTATTGGGAATGTTCTCCTCCAATCCTATTTTGCCTATTCAATCTTTACATTTTAGTTCAGATAACATGTCCATCAGACCGACTCCTGTACACATGCTTGATCTCTCCTATAGAGCAGTTAGCACAATTTGTAATGATGTGTTTGACAATTTTCTTGATTTCCACTTTCCCCACTAGATTTACAGCCTCATGATGACAAAGAATTGTTTGTTTTGTTCCTTAGCAGATCTTTAGCCCATAGCTTGACACACAGTGGGTACTAAATAGATCTTTATTGAAGAACTGTGTATGTTAACTAAGCATTTATCATTCCATGGACACCACACAGTAATGAGAGACATTGGATAACATGGGAGAGGGGTGAAGGGAGACAAACCAGTGGGTGACTGAATACTTAAGTTCCAACAGACAGAAATGAGACTTTGGGATGTAGAAACCACGGTCATCAAATATCCAAAGGGTGATAATTAGGATGAAAGGAAGCAGTCTTGTTTCTATTTCCCTGCAGGGTAGGTCTCCAAACAACAGTGAGAAGAAGCAGACATTGATTTGGTGTAAGAAATGTCATGGTCTATCCATTTCATGTCACTATAGTATAACAAATATGACAGTATGGGTAATTTATTTCTCACAGTTTTGGAGACTGGAGAGTCCATTATTAAGGTCCTGGTATTTTGTGAGAGCCATTTTTCTGTATAATCCCAAGGCAGAAGGCAAGAAAGAAGGTGAAAGAAACCAAGAGGCCAAACTCTCAGCCTCAAGCACTCTTACAAGAAGCATCAATGCATTCAAGAGGGTGAAGCTGCAATATTCTAAACATCTTCTACTTGCACCCACATCCCAACACTATTACATGAGGGAATAAATTTCCAGTACATGAACAATGGGGACACATTCAAACTATAATGTTCTTCCCCTTACCCCTGAAATCTGTGTCCTTCTCACATTCAAAATACAGACATTCATTCCACCCCAGTAACCCTGAAAGACTTAACTTGTTCCATAATCAACTCAGAAGACTAAAGTCTCATTTAAATCAAATATGAATGGCATAATCCAAATCAAGACACAATTTATTCTAAGGCAAATATCTTTCCAGCTGTGATCATATGAAATTAACATATTATTTGCTTCTAAAATATATAATGATGGGTTAGTCACAAGATAGATATCCCCTAGAAGAAAAGAGTAACTGGCCCCAACTGATCCAAATACCAAAGAGGAAAAGCATGAAGCTGTAAAACCAGAGAAAAATCACTTCTGGCTCCATGTCCTGCATCTTGGATACACTGCACAGGGTTTGGTGTCCTGAAGCTTCAAGAAGTCCTCCTCTTATGTCTTTGCTGGTTTGGTTTACCCAGAAGTTCTCACAGGTTGGAATGTCACAACCGTAGCTTTCCAAGTCTGGAGTTGTACATGGTGGTTATATAGCTCTATAGTCTTTGGGGCTACCCCACTCTCATGGCTCTATCAAGCACTGTCAGTAGACCCTGCTGTCATGGGAATTCTCCATGGTAGCCAAATTCTCACAACTCCACTGGTCATTGTCTCCTGGGGCTCTGCAGAGTTTCCACTATTGTGATAAGTCTCCCAGCCTGTCCACAAAATCCTTTGAAATCTTTGTAGAAGCTGACATAGCCACAATAGTACTTGCATTTTGGGTGCCTGCAAGACTAGCACCATATGGGTGGTACATTTAAACCACAGCAAGAAAAGAATAGCTAGGAGCCAACTTGAAATTTTGAAGATGGATTCTCTAAGATTTTATATATTTATTAAAGTTTTCACAAGGAGACTTTGAGTTGTATGGGATTTTTGCCATCTAGGTTATAGCTGGTACTTTGCATAGCATCAGGTTGAACTGCACCCAGCCCACTTGAGTCCACATCTAGGGCAGCAAGATGTGCTGGAATTCAGAAAGCAAAGACCCCAAACATCCCTAGATGGCAAATGC
Organism: Dasyprocta punctata; assembly: GCA_004363535.1. NCBI lineage: Eukaryota > Metazoa > Chordata > Mammalia > Rodentia > Dasyproctidae > Dasyprocta > Dasyprocta punctata. Next base: position 6,025 of record RJWM01024417.1, on the reverse strand, counting down.
TGAGACTTTCTCTGGCCTCTATCTTAAAATCTTGCCCCTGAGGTCCTAGCTTTCCCCAAAGATCCCCAAAATGCTTTCAGGGTTCTCCCTTTTGTCTTAATAGATAGAACCTCACTTTTTTTTATCCATAGTCATCTCTCTAGAAAACAGTCATTTTGCCATATCCTTAATATTCTCTCACAAACTTACTGTATTGGGTGATATACTATGTCTCTCCAAGTCCTCACATACTTTTGATGGGGCTGAGTTATTGGTTTGTTTATTGGTTTGTTGTCTGGCGCAGGGATTGGCAATGTGAGTGCTGCACCCACCCAGGGTTGGAGCCAACATTCAGTGTAAATGAGGTGGGTCTTCCTCTTGCTCACTTCTGCTCCCTCTCTCTCTCTCTCTCTCTCTCTCTCTCTCTCTCTCTCTCTCGCCAGCATGCTTTGCTGCTTGCGGCTGCCATGAACACAGCTCTGCCACTCCATGCTGCCTTGGAGCCAACTAAGTACGGACTGAAACTCCTGAGAAACTGTAAGAAATAAACTTTTCTTTCCCTAATTTTGGGCGTCAGGTATTTTGTCTCAGCAACCAGTAAAAGCAACTAAGACACTTACTTTCTGACTCTTTACATGACCAGCAGAGAGTCTTCCAAATCTTTCTGTCCTGCTTGTCTTTAATTATAAACTCCATCTCTATATCATTTTCTCTGTTCTCCAATTTTAGTGTTTGTAGCCAAATGAGGTCACACAGAGCCTTCAATATTTTATTGCTTAGCTATTTCTTTTACCTTATATCTTAATTCATCTTACTTTACTTCTGCCTTCCACAAAGACCTAGGACTCAGCACAATTCCACAAAGTTCTTTGGAACTTTATGGTAAGGATGGGTCTTGCTGTAGTTTCCAATCCCTTGCTCCTCATTGCCCACCTGAGACCTTATCAGAATGGCCTTTACTAACCAGATTGCTGCCAGCATTCTGCTTATGACCACTCAGGTTGTTTCTGAAATTTAGGCCAGCTCTACAAGTTTGGTCTTTTGAGCCCTCTTCAGAATTGTCCTTATTGATTCATTCATGGCAATCAAGGTTTTTTCTAGCCTGCTCCCCCAAATTATTTTAGGCTTTACCCATTACCAGTTCCAAAGCTGCACCCACATTTTTGGGTACATGTCACAGCAGCAGCTTCACTTGTTGGTACCAATTTTCTGTCTCCATTCATTTTGTGTTGGTAAAATAGAACATAGGTGACTGGATAATCTATAAAGAAAACATATTTATTTCTTGCAGTTTTGGAGGCTGAGAAGTCTAAAGTCATGGGACGCAAATCTGGCAAGGGCCTTCTTTCCAGGTCAATCGCATGGCATGAAGAGCAAAAGGTATGAAATATCATGAAAGAGAAAGGAGGGGATGTACAAGAGATTGAACTCATAGGCTCAAACAATTTTATAACCAGAATTACCACTCATGAGGGTGCAGCACCCTCCCATCAGGCCCCACCTTCCAACATTGTTGCATAGGGGTTAAGTTTCCAACACATGAACTTTGGATGGTACATTTAAAGCACAGCAAGAGCCAACTTGAAATTTTGAAGATGGATTCTCTAAGATTTTATATATTTGTTAAAGCTTTCACAAGGAGAATTTGAGTTGCATGGGATTTTGGCCATATTTGCAAAATTCAGAATCACAGAATTCTTGATTTCATAGAATTGGATGAGAAACATGGTAGTGGCCCAATTTCCTACCCTCCTCTTCTCTACCGCATGACTCAGATCATGCTGTTTTGCTGTGACAGCCGTGTGTGAAGCCCTATCTGGAAGCTTGATTGAAGTTCAGGTCTTCTCTCTTCTTCCCTCACATTCCTTGAGCAGCTGCCTTCTGAGTAGTGTTTGGACTGTGTCTTCCAAGCCTCCTGACTCGCCTCCCTATGGTCACAAACCATGGGCTTTCGATATCCACTGTAGAGCTAATATTGCTAAGAAATAGTATTTTTGATGAGAGAAATTGTTGCTAATAAAGACAGGCCTCCCGGCAAACTAGCTAATATCTCTGCTTCGCCAGGTCCTTGCTCCTTCCACACAGATGACTCCAATGAGATAAATTACTTTTTCTTCCATATAAATGAATGCAATCAATACAGCTAGTAAATAACATGATTTTTAGAAGAAGAGAAAATACCGATATTAAATACATTTATATTGACATAAAGCCAGGCTGGTTTGAGATATGTGAGAGCATGTGTCTATGGTCCAGAGAGGAGCCCCAGAGGTGAGTACTTGCCAATCACAATGTGGCTAGGGACACGCCCTCTGCCCTGCCCTAGGTGCAGGTTTTAGGAAAAACAAAGTAAGATCAAGCCAAAGAGAATTAGCTTTCTCTAGAAAAATGCTTTTCAGGGGTTCAGATATCTTTCTGTTGATGTTCCCTGCTTATCTGTCCTGGGGCTATGGAGTCTTTCTTCAAGCATTTTGCATCTCTGAATTTCATTTGCTTCAATTACCGAGAGGGACTAATAGCCTCCAAAGAAGCCCCTTCTAAGTGAGGCTGTAAAGATCTGATGACAATATTAGAGTAGTTTTGGAAATTAAAATGTGCTTGACACATATGGGTGATCTTTCTATCCTGGTTGCATCCTGTTTCTTTCATTCTTGTTTTATGTCATTGTTGGAGTAGGACTCCCAGCTTACACTTGCCATCAGCTAAGTGGGATTCAATTGGCCAAAGCAGAAACTGCAGAGAGGACAGTTGAGAGAACAGAGACTATAATAATATCAACACTATCAAATATTTATTGAACACTCATTATAGATTGGCTCTGGGTTAAGAATTTTACATCAATTATTTCATTTAATTCTTGCAACCATTAGGTACCATTGAGAGCCTCAATTTACAAAGCAGTGATTAGGCTTGAGTGGGTATAAAAGAATAGAGCATGCTCATTTAGCAGGGTGGATATAAGGGCCTGTATAAAATAACTGTTTCAGCCAAAAAATGAACCAGAAGTGGGGTATGAACTCTGGATGGACAGCTGAGAAAGGGTGTTCTAGGCAGAAGAAAGAGCACAGGCAAAGGCATGGAGACTAAACTTGTTCTGTGTGTTCGACACACATTATATGGGCAACGTGTCTGCCAAAGAGTGAGTTAGGGAAGTTGTGGAATGCAGTCAGAGAGGAAGGCAGGGTGAGATTTGGGGGCTATCATGGCAAAAAGTTTGAATTTTATTCAGTGTGACTATGGTAACCCAAAGTGATTTGTGAACTGCAAAATGTTAAACAGATATGATCTTTTATTTTAATGATTCATTCATTTATCACTCCCTCCACTGTGTTGTTCCACATCCAGGGGGATTTCTCCAAGGAGCTCAGATTCAAAACACTTGCAGGTGTTTCCTTGATTTGAGCTAGATTGTTAGGAACCAATCCTGAATTCCAAAGACCTGTATATTAAGAACTGATCAATCTGGGCATGGTGATGCATACCTGTAATCCTAGAACTCTGTGAGGCTGAGGCAGGAGGATTGAAAGTTCAAGTCAAACCTGGGCAAATTAGCAAGACCCTGTCTCAAAATTTAAAAAGTGTGTGGAGCTTGGGCTGTAGCTCAGTGTGAGTATAGTGGGTTCAATCCCTGGTACACAAAAAAGCAAGAATTGATCAAGTTGGAGAAGCCCAGAATAAGACAGTCCCCAGGACTCTCTCCTTCCAATTCCTTCCCAAAATAATCTGATGTTAAAAGATCTGTTTCCTTATATAGGAGAGTGTGTAATGAGTTACAGCAAGATGAACCAAGACCACTCTGGAGACCGACTTGGAATAGTTCCAGGGAGAAAGGCTCATTTCTTATCACCCAGACGTTTGCTCTTGAAGTTAGTGTAGCTTGAAACAAATTACATTAAATATCCGTCCCTTACACCAAAAGAGAAGTACTGAACTTTTTAACTTCCTAAGCAGAGATATGAGGATTTGCATAGGCCCTCAATCTGGATTCACCCTGGATTGCAGATCTGGATTGCGAAGAATAAAGCAATAAAAGTCACAGAGGCATGAATCAATTCATAGCTTATGTGTCTAAGATGTGTCTAAGCTAGGATGGAATTACCAGGAAGGCACCAAAACCTGAAAACCTATATACCTAAAAAATAAGGGACACACAGAGGCGCTGAACTCCTTGCAGCCAGACTCAGGGTCCGGGTGGTGCCACACTCTGGGGTATGCTCCAACTAGCTGCCTGAGACCAGGAGGCCTTGGCCCCGACCCAGTAAGGCAGAAGCTCCACCAACACGCTCTAGGAGAGCACCCTCACTAGCTGCACAGAGGATCCAGCTCTACCCGGTCCAGCGACTCAGCACAACCCACCAGGGGAACTTCCGGTCAGCCTCGCAGGACACAGAGCTACACAGGTCCCAGAAGGAAATGACAAAACGAAAGATCAAGAGGCAGTCTCAATCCCCCAGCCCACTGAGAACAAACACAAGAGACACTGAAATGGAAGACAGTGGGAATCACTCAACTGAACTTTATGAAATGATAGCAAATGCAGTAAAGAACAGCTTGATGAAGCTATAGAGAAATTCAAATCAGAAATAATCTCTGAACTAAAAAATGAAATGACAATCATTATTAAAGAAAGGTTCTGTGTATCTAAAGAAGAGCAAGATAAAAAATAGAAGAACTTAAGAAAATGATCAAAACTTTGAATGAACAATATAAGACACAAACAGAATGCATGAAACAGATGCAAAGGGAAATGTAGGAAATAAAAAATTCCATGGAAAGTTTGAAAAACCACTTGAATGAAGCTGAAGATAGAATCTCAGATCTTGAAGACAGCATGGGAGATCATGGCCACAAAAGAAAAGATCTCTTAAAAATAGTAAGAAACCAAGAAACAACAATTCAACAGCTTCAAGATGATGCCAAGAGAAATAAAATAAGATTAATAGGCATACATGAAAAAGCAGGGGTCAATACTAATGACCTGCAAAGACAATTCATAGAAATAATAGCAGAAAACTTTCCAAACATGAGAAGAGAATCTGAAATACAAGTAACTGAGGCATACAGAACCCCTATTAACCATAACCAAAATAAATCTTCACCCAGACATATAATAATAAGGGTATCAGAAAAACAGCACAAGAACAAAATACTGTCAGAGAAAACAAACAGATCACCTATGAAGGAAAGCCTATCAGAATCACGGCAGACTTCTCAACACAAACCTTTAAGTTAAGAAGAGCTTGGAGTGAGGTATTTCAAATCCTGAAAGAAAATAACTTTCAACCCAGATTGATGTATCCTGCAAAACTATCCATAAAAATTGATGGAGAAATAAGATACTTTCATGACAAAGAACAACTGAAGAAACTTGTGGCCACCAAACCAATACTACAAAGAGTACTGAAAGACACTCTAGAAAGAGACAATGATAGCCACAATCTTAAGAACAACAACAAAAGGAAAGCACTAAGCAGGGCAGAAAACCAATAACAGAAAGATATCATAACAGGGATGAGCCAGTACATATCAGTTATATCAATCAATGTAAATGGTCACAACTCACCAATAAAAAGAAACAGACTAGCAGAGTGGGTTAAAAAACAAAACCCAATAATATGCTGTGTACAAGAAACACATTTAACTCAAAAGGAAATTCACAGACTAAAAATCAAAGGCTGGAAAACAATACTCCATGCAACAGGAACCCAGAAAAAAGCAGGGGTAGCTATTATGTTTGCAGACGATGTGAACTTCAAACCAAAAATGATCAAAAGAGATGAAGAAGGTCACTACATACTTGTTAGGGGAAAACTTCAAGAGGAAGAGATTACAATCATAAATATATATGCACTGAATATGGGAGCACCCAACTATGTAAGACAATTCTTAATAGACATGAAAAGCCAAATAAACAATAATAGAGTTATAACAGGGGACCTTCACACCCCACTGTCACAGAAAGACAGATCAACCAAACAAAAAATCAGCAAAGAAATAACAGAACTGAATCAAACTTGTGAACAAATGGACCTAGTAGATGTGTACC
>RJWM01024416.1:0-30763 GCA_004363535.1 Dasyprocta punctata | reverse complement strand
AAAAACCATGTAACCATAGAAACACCTGTTGATCTCATTTCTTGTTATCTAAACTTTCAACCCTTGCAAGAAAAAATGTACAAATTATTCTGTTAGAGTTTGCAAGTGGGTAATTGTATTAGTAACAGTAGTAGTAGAGAGAAGCAATAAACGAAGCAGATTCAAGCAGTCTTTGAGCTGTTTGTTCTCCCCGCGCCGACGCTCAGCCCACCTTCGGGGACTCTGGACCTAGCCTGGCTGGACTGCGGCAGAAACTAAAACATAAAGCTATATAAAATAGTCACATGTATTTCTCAAGATATTTTTAAGGAAATAATAAGTCCAAGCATCTGAGGCTTGTGATATAGCTGCTTAAAGAATATCAAATGGCTTGTCTTTTCCTTTTTCTTTAATTTTTATTTTTATTGGTACATGTTTATAGTCCATAATGATAATATTCCTTGTGGGGAATTGATCCATGCACATATCATGTCTTAACTCTTATTTCATCCCCGTCCCCTCTCTCTTATTTCTCCATAGACCTTTTGCAAAAGGGAAGGGGACTAAAGGATTTGTCAACTGTGTTCAAAGTAACTAAGTTTAAAGAAAATGGTGGGCCTATCTCTTAGAGAAAATGCTGTCACTATAATATGATAGTATAACAGTATTTAAAGTAATTATGGATTAGGTTATATTTATATGAATTTATCATTTCCAAAGTGCATTAACTTACTTTATCTCATTCAATAACCTAAGAATCACAGCTTCCAATTTATCTGTTACTTACTCACCACTAAAAATAATGTTTGAAATAATGTTTGAGTTGAGAAAAGACTAGCAAATTGAATACAAGTGAGGCCCAAGACAAATAAAGAAACGCATTCAGAAGGCCAGGGACACATCAGACGCATTAGTCTCTAAGGCAATAACAACAGATCATGGTTCTAAATAATGTACCACTATCACGAATAGTCACTGAGTAAAAGCTTTTGAGCACAGTTAAAGAAACAAATGACCAGAAATACACATTTCGGTTTGCAAAAAATATTAACAACAAATTCCTATGAGTAAAGCTGCTAAATTTGACACTGAACACCAAAAAGATTCTACAAAAAATGATAAGATACCTGACTGTATTGAGAAAAGAAAATACCAGTGGCTGGAAATTATTATGATTTGCACAGAGAATACCATAACAAACTAAAATTAATATCCATTTTGGTTATCATTACTATTATGGGAGAAAGTATTAGTATAGATTTTCTTGACATGAATATAATATTGTAAGTTTTTAACTGACTAGATGCTTTATATGTGCCAAGAATGTGATTTCACTGACTGCAATAAATCTGAAATATACTTAGGCTGTATCAATACAGCATAGTGTCCAGAGTACACTTATTGTTAATCCAATCTGCAGTTAAATTTTTAGAAGATTTTATATCCTCATGATACACAGGTATTATCTGAAAATAGACTAAATTTACAAGAGAGCTACCCAATTCATATTTACAGCACTTGTTTATGTTTCTAGTATATGTAACAGTTTTCTTTATGGAATATTTAATCCATGTTTGTGTTTTGACTTCATAATGCATTAGACAAAATTGACTTTTGGCATATTGACTTTTGAAGAAAATTTAAAATAGATTATTAAATTTTGAACAACAATTTTAAAGCTACTATGAGTTTATTCAATAAATCACATAGTCCTAACCAAAAATCTGAAGGTATTTATGTGTTATTCTTTTTCAAAATAATGTAATCCAAATCGTGTCCATCAAAAAAAAAAAGAGATGCATGAATAAAATGACTTTTGAAATCCTTTTGTGAAAAATGATCTTACCTCCAATAGGAAAGTGGTGATGTCATGATATATAGGTAATTAGACTTCCTAGTGGACAGAATCGCTCATGAATTTAACTGCATATTCTTTTTGCCAGCTACTGTATCCTGATACTCAGATGAAAACAAAGAGCTGCAGCATTTGATTACAAGGTGTACCTCCTCGATAATTTTAAACCAATGTAAAGTCTTACTTCAGCTTCCAGGATCTTGTTGAATGAGGACCTCAACCCGATGTAATAGTCAATTCCTTTCGAGGCTCCCTCCAGAGTTGCACCATGTATTTAAAGGATTATTAAATCGCATAGGGAAAAAGAGCTGTAAAATATACCACCTGCCAAGAAAAGCATAAAAAATTAGTGCTATTTTAAATCATGGTTATAATTGTAGACAAGTAAATTTTTAGCCAGTTCAGATAGTTAAACTACTGGAGATTTCATAATGTTATTAATAAGTCTGATGACATCCATACCAAAGTTGGTGTAATTTCCTATTTCTGTTCTCACTACTCACAAATGATCCATTTCCAAAATCAGTTCGATGCATTAAGCATATTTCCCAGGCTCATACTCTAAATAAACAATATCTAAGCAGTGATAACTTTGTATCGAGATAAAATGCTTTCTTAAATATAGCCTTATAGCCGGGCGTGGTGGGGCACGCCTGTAATTCCAGCACTCAGGAGGCTAAGGCAGAAGGATCACTGTGAGTTAGAGGCCAGCCTGGGCTACAAAGTGAAATTCAAGACCAGCCTGAACTGCATAATGAAACCCTGTCTCAAAAAGACAAAAAAATAGACTTACAGATGTCTGACTGAACCGAATGGAATGTCTCCATTCAGTATATTATTGTATCAAAGTGTAAAGGAAAATTATTTTAAAACCTGCAATTCTTAACACATATTAAATCTCCAAAGAAAAGGAAAATATCTGCTAGTAGATATCCCAATCTCATGAAAGCTTTATTCAAGTGAATACTGAATACTTATTAGTTAAAACTCCCATTATGAGAGTTTGACAGCACACGATCTGGTGGGATGCTTCTGAAAACACAAACTTCCAGATTAACAGATTGCCTGTGGGGCTGGATTTTCAATAATGTGGATGTTTTTTTCTTCAGAGCTGTCCTGAGTTTGATAGTATCTCCAGGGAGATGATTTAAACAAGTTGTCCAGAAACCAATAAAAAATAATGGCCTACATAAATGGCCTTTGGTGGGCTCTTTCAATATTAACATCAAAAAGGAGTCAAAGCTTTCAGAAATGTACAACTGGAACATGTTGGGAAGTTTCTACTGGGTTTGTGATGCTCACATTATTTTGGTGATATAATAGCACATTTCATTATAATTTAACATTAATTGAATGTGCAAGTTGTTGTACTAGAAATAAAAAGTGAATACTCCCAGGATTCTTCTCCTCCACCTTTCAGATAAATGGATGCTAGTAGTTAAAAACACATATGCACACTCCAGTAATCATAGCTCTTGGGCGGCTCACGCAGGAGCATTATTGAAAGTTTGAGGTCAGCCTGGGCTGCATAGTGGGTTCCAGGTTTGCCTGAACTATTTAGGGAGACCCTGTCTTAAAAACAACGAAAAACAAACCGAAAAAAGACACATAAACATTCACTCTTCTTGGTACTGTGAAACTTCTCACAGAGAAAATTTCATGTTTTCTAAATTTGTCATTGTGTTCTCTGAAAGCTTAAAATTAAAACAATTAATAGGTAAAATATAATATTTTTCAGAAGAGCAGGTTCACTGAGAGAGCAGTTTCTGAGTCAATTTTGGACAACTTTGATTGAAGAGAATAACTGCATAGTATTTTCACTCCCCCCAGTAAAGGGAATCATGGTACTATTACTTTATTTAACATCAATGTAGACTTTGCACTAGTGGGTCAGAAAATTTAAAACTGTACTTGCAAGTCTTGGAATGCTGAATCAACTATAATGGTCGGAATTTTGAGGAAGGCACAAATCCAGCATTCATTTTTGCTTATTTGTTCTGTTTCTAACAGTGGCAGTGATCCTATTTACTTAAAAGTATGATGCCTACTTAGAAAGCTATTAGTATCTTTAAAGGTTACCATTATAGATAAATAATGCATTTGACAATGCTTGACATTAAGCTAAGATGAAATTGGAAGGGAGTTATATCACTACCTAATGTGTTTTACTAATTATCTTTCCAGAAGACTTGATTCCTTTCATTGAAGCTGCTCCAACTACGATCCAAGCCAGTAAAAGACACAATGCCAAATACCATACAATTTCTCCAGTCTCATCTATTCCACTTGACCATCCAAGTGCCACTTTACTGAAACATATAAGGTCTTTTATGAACACAGAATTGTTTGTCTAAACAAATAACGAGTTCTGTAATATGTTTCATGCAAGGGGAATTCTACGAATATTGTATGTTAACATCAATGTTCTGTGAGCCTTTTATTAGTGTACGCTGCTGTAGAAATGAACAAAACACTTCATTAAAAAGTCAAGTTCTGAACCTGAGGGATAAGCACAGGCAATCTAAACTTCCAAAATCTCTAATAATCCCCTAACATGACAAGGTCCTTTATTTAAAGAAATCAACCTTCAATCGAATGGTTTCATTTGACTCAATGCATTATTTTTCTCAGGTTAAAATAATGAATAAAATAGCTTAAATTGTTACATAAATTATGCTGAAATAAAATATTTAAAACAGTTAAATTATATATACTTATTCTATTCTTGTACATATCAGCAAACTCAAATAGCCCCATTATTTACAACTTTTTAGTCTCTCTGTAAAACTCCATGATTTTCATTAGCAATGTGCATGCACCTATAATCTTAATTCCTACCTGGATGTTTGGCAACATTTCAATCTTCAAAAACTTTTAAATTTACATTATGGAATATAGTATAGTGGTTCCTCATAAAATTATAAAATAGATCTACCATATAACCCATCAGTCCAACTATTGGGTGTGTACCTAAAGAAATGAAATATATACATCAAAGAGAATTCTGCACTGCCATGTCCTCTGCAGCACTATTTGCAACATCTGAGAAATGGAAATGACAACAACTTAAGTGTCCATCAACTGATGAATAGATAAAAAAAATATCACACAGAATAGAAAATTTTCTGTCATACAAAGAATGAAATCTTATCATTTGTGATAACATGGATGAAACTGGAGAGTGTTACTCGAACTGAAATAAGCCAGGCACAGAATAAAAAGTACCACATGATCTCATATATACACGAATTCTAAAAAAGGTAATCGCATGTAGGTTTAAAGTAAAACAATGATTACCAGATGCGGGGAAATTGGGAGGATGGGAATGGGGAACGGTTCATCAGTAGGTACTACCTGACAGTTAGGTTGGATCAAGAAGTTCTGATGTACTACTGTACAGTATGATGACTATGAGAATTACGTATTGTACATTTCAAAAGCTACGAGAAAGAATTTTTGGAAATTTTTCACAAAAAATGTCAAATGTTTAAGGACATAGGTATATTAAACATTCGTATATTGAACCTGACTTAAACATTATATAATATATACATTAATATGTACAAGTTTTATGCTACCAGTTAAAATAAATGAAAACGATTTAAAAGTTACAGAGGGTGTTAGCATGTGGATGAAGCAGAGTTCATTCAGTATTAGACACAAAGATACTAGGTAAGGGTAATGAGTAGGCATAAAGAAGGATGATTTAAAATTAGTAAAATGAAAGTATAACCTTGAATACCTATTCTCACTATACCATGGCAATTGTATGCAAAGTAGATATTGAGGAAATGTTGCCTTAACAATTTTGCCCCCCCATATTACCCATTTTCCAACTGATTATCATTAAAATTTTTTCTTAGTGTTGAAATGTTTTCTCATAAACAAACCCCTAACATAGGAAGTTTCAAACACATCATTACAGTCTTGAGTCCACTGAGCAGCTAGTTTATAAAAAACACATTGTTCACAAAGTCCTAGACTTGCAAATAATTAGTGTTCACCTAGGATGCATGAATATCTGAGAGAAATGAAGTACAATTCCCTACAAGTTCCATTTTTTCAATTTATGTGAATTAAGGAAGGGAATGGCCAATATATCATTATCACTTTTCAATAACATCTGTCTAAGAACTGGATCACTTACTTCCAATACTGTTGGCTGGGAAGTTGCCCTGGTTGGTAAATTTCACTGCCATTGATGCATGTAAAATTGTTGGCATCTATCCAGCTCATAATCACTTGAATGATCTCCCCTGTTCCCACATTTACATCACAGTGAGTGAGTGAAAATGATAAAAGAAGAAATACAGAAACAGTTATGTATTTAGTTTTAAATGAATACTTTCTTGGAGAAAAAGTTTCAATGATAAAATGTTTAAGCTGTTGTCCAAATAGTTACTTTGTGAAGGTACAGTAAAATAATTCACAAATAAAACTACCCTCATTCAGTATCTTAAATATTCTCCACTATTAAGCTAAAAGTGAGTATAATGCTGTCTGCCATTTTAAAGTGTGATGGTGTTTGTAATAATAACAGCTATATAATAACAATTGTTTCATTTGAAGTTTGGTGCTCTATAGAACTTCTTGTAGGTGGACTTAGCATATCTAATCTACATAGACAAACTGGTGCTTTAAAACTTCTCAAAAGTATTAAATCTTTATAGTCTGATGTGTAACCTGGTAACAGCCTGCAATATTGATGCTACATTATCCCAAAGATTGTCAGTGTACACAATTCTGCGATTATAGATAGTACTTCTCTCTCTTTATCACTTAGTCTTATTTCTCTCCTAGCCAAGACTTGTGCTTGAAAGGTGTTCTCCTCATCATGATTTTGCATTCCTGGTTCCCCTCAAAAATTCAGATTATATACACTGCATTTTGCTTTAGCTAATGACCTATGAACCATTTAAAATTGTACCAAAATTAGGCAATGATTTAATCCTTTAAGCTTATTTAGAAGAGATGTTATGGAGTTGAAAATATTTTAAAAATTAAATCAATGAAATTTACCTATAGGTGATCGGCTACATTTTCCATCTGACCAAGACGGAGAACACGTTTTCCATGTCAAAGGATGTTGAAAGGAAGCGAACAAGTAGAAAAGACTATATGGAATTATAACGTTATATAATATATTGCCACAAAAATTGATATCAGAACCATTGTAATTCCCACACCTTGAAAAAAGAATAATTAAAATATACTCAAATGAATTTTGTTTTGCTAATTCATTATATAAGTCCATCTCAATTTTCACAATAACTATTTAAATGATAAAACAGTGTCAAAAAACTCTTTTCTGCTTTTTCGAGCAGAGAAATCAGGGGTAGAGGGAAATGGTACACTCCAAGTAGCTATCTTCCCGTTTTAAAACACTATTTTGACAACTGGTTTCCTGAGACAATTCTTCAGTTAATTAGAAGAGATGACAAGTCCCAGAAAAAGGACTTGCTTTAGGCAACGAAATTCATGTAAAACCTATATATATATTAGACTTTTTAAATTAAGTTTGCAAATTCTTATCACAGTGGGTACACTGGGCATTATTTTACGTCAAAACTTGTATCTGTTGGAACACTGACTGATACTTAAATTTTCTTCTCTAAACTGACATTTTGACAAGGAGAAAATGAAGCCTTTGAATTAACATCTTGAAATGACACAGTAGACTATTTTCACAAGGATAGGTAAATACAACTCAGTGATTCAGTAACAATCTGAATTTAAACATCCAAAATTTAATTCAGTAGTTTCAATACAAAGTTTTGTATATTGAATATAACACCTAAACTTAGGACTAGCATTTTAGGCAGCTTCTTTAATCTTGCAGTACATTATTCTATTCACTACATTAGGAATTTATTTTTATGTCACATTGAAAGTTTTCCGAAGAGTTTTTAGCCCATTCCAAAATGATGTTTAATCATTGGAGAATGGTAGTTTGATGTTTAATAACAACAGAGGCATTTTTCAGCTTAACAGGGTCTTAGTCTATTAGGAGTACACAACAAAAAATGGTGACCAGATTTTCAACTTTTCTGAAAGAGGATTTTTAGAAGATGTGTAAAGGCAGTGAGGCAAAGACTGTATATGAAGAACTTAAAAAGCCAGAGTATCAATAGAATAAAAGTTCTTGAAAGTCAGAGCCAACGAAGTTAATGCACAACAAACTACGTGCCAAAATAATTTAAAAATGAAATACGGAAAATATATAATGACACTCTTACAAACATCTCTAGTGTCCTTCCTATCCCTTTCCATACCTTCAGTCAGGTTAGCAAATAAAATTAACATCTGATTTTCAAATTCTATGGAATCAAACTATACAGAGAAACAATATGCAAGCTCCTTTGCCTTATGATGTTTGATTATTATTTCAATTTTTATTTTTAATTAACAGATAATATTATCTTTTTCAGTCACACCATGAGTTTTGAAGTATAAATACATTCTGGAATGGGTCCATTTAGCTAATTAACAAATTCATCACCTCACATAGCTATTGTTCCAATTTTAGTATGTGTGCTGCTGAAGCTAGCACACAGAGCTATCATTTAATTGTTGGAAACACTTAATAACCACTATGTATTTTAAAGAGCAAAATGTGTTGTCATAATTATAGTTACCATAGTTTCACTTTTGAATTTATAAACTTGTAGATTATAAGTATTTGGAAATTATTTCTCCTATCTACCTATAACTTTATATCCTTTGACCAGCACCTCTTCCTTCTATGAAATTACCCCATCCGCTGGTAACAGCCATTCTGTTTTCCGCTTCCGTGCATCAAACATGCCAGAATTTTAAACATTTCCTAACTATGTGGTGAAGACTACTATACACAGACATCAAGCAATAATCATGATGATGATAACGTTTTAATACTAACCTTTAAACAACGGTAAACTTAGCCACACAAAAACAGGGCCTTGACTAGCAAACTGCCCTAAAGAACATTCCAGAAAAAAAGGGGCAAACCGGCCAAAGCCAGCATAATTGTTTATGGAATCAAGAAGGCATCTAGAAAAGGCAAACAAGAATAAAGGCATTATTACATTTCAAAATCTTGATGGTACCTTGACAACCAGTATAGCATTTTTAAAGTCTCCTGATTTCACTGGAATCAGAATGTGCTAGGTTCGGTTTTCAGATTTATATTCTCTGTGAGACAGTAGCTGACTCTCTAAACCCTAGATTTCTCATCTATGAAATGAGGATGATAGCATTACCTAATGAAATTGTTGCAAATATTAAAAACAGTTTAAAAAAGTGAGATATAGGATGTGAAGATTTACAATCTGTGGCGTTGGAAGGGCCTAGTTTAAAATGCTGCTCTACTATTTACTTTACTAGTTACACGGCCCTGGGTAATTTACCTAACTGCTGAACCCCTTGTTCCTCATAAAGGAGGAGAATAATACAAACTCATCAGTTTCTGGTAAAGGTTCAAATACTAGGCCTATGTGAAAACACTTGACAACTTGCCAGGCACATACCACATGTTCAATGTTAGTTTCCTCTCCTGCCTTTAAACATAGGGGTCAATGTTTAAGACTGAGGGTCCAAATGCTAAACACTGTGCAGAGTAGAAGTTATTGCACTTACATTCATTAATTTTCAAGTAGGTACAAGACTACTCAATGTGAATAAGAATGTAGTAGTTTGATAGACTAATCTGAAATTTCTAGGCATGCTCATAGTTAACTTTCAATTTCAGAGGAACCAATTCTCCTTCCTCTCGTTTCATCCAGTCTCTTTTCCTTTAAATTAGACTTTTACCATTGATCGTTTTTTCTGGGCACTCTTAGGTATAACAGTGCTCACTGAAACCTTTAGCAGATTAAAAATTGAAGCAGGGACAGAATTTTAATCACATTAATCTAATATTCTGAAAGTCTTGACAAAGTTGAATAAAAATGAAGTGTGAATTAGCAGATAAAATGTGTTTTGGATTACGTATGTTTCATTTACTCATGTTAAGGTTTTCCTCAAGTATTTTTCATATTATCGTGCTATAACACTGTATCTAGGAATTCTGTTTTCCAACCCTTAAAATAGATTTGTTTTATAGCCATATTTAAGTGGTTTGCTTGAATGCTAACCTTAGAAAAAGCGATTGGAACAGAGAAAAAAATGTGTATACAGATGTTGCATGTGCATACTGTCATTAATATGACTAATAGGAGTATAAGTACTACTGATTATTAAAAAGAAGACAACACAAAATATCTCAACCTATCTATTACTATCAACAAAGGTTTATTAGCCCAGAGTTGGAAGGTATTTTGAAAAAGATGATTATTCTTTTCATTGTTATATATTGAGTATTACCCACAATATTATTTCATTATTAATAATAACCATAACTGGCAAATGGTTAATAAAATTTAGTGGCCAAAAATGACATTAAACCTTAACATGGTATGACATATCTTTTTCACAAACTACTAAAAGAATCTACAAATACAAATGTTTCCAGATTTTAACGGTAGTTTTTCAAACCTGACCATTTTTTAAACCCAACCATAGTTGACGAATTTGAATTTCATGTTCCTGTTCTTGAAGAATGACATAACAATTTAGAAAATCTAGATTATCTATTAACTATCACCTAATGATGAGATTTTTAAAAAAACTGATAGCCCATCTAACATACTAACTTCCATATGAAATGAAATGGAAAAAAAAAACGAAAACAGAAAAACAGCACAAAACAAACAATGCTATTTTGTTTGGGATGTAATTTTAAATTCTCTATTAAAAGTAGCTTAACACATTACCTAGAAATTTATCAGAAATGATGGTTGTTGTTCTCTAGGAATAAGAAATTTCTTATTCTAAATTTGAAAACAAGTGATTTGAAAGAAGTCTAAGTGCTTCTTTTCAAACCGAACCTTTGAACATAGACATCAGAAATGACTGTGATTTTTATCTCGTTTTTCAGCTGATACTTACAGTACACCCATTACTGAATGAATTAAATCCTGTAAGTACAAATAAACGAAATAAGCTGCAAATGAAAAGTTGTTCCAACATTACTAGTGGATTGAGTAATTCATTTTATTTGTCTTAGTACATCACCTCAGTTATTTCTACCCTTGTTCTTATAGGACCTACAAGATTGACTATAGTGTATAACAGGATTAATTTGTGAGAACAAAAAACCTAGCCTTGAACTAAACTGTATTGTATTTTAGGGAGATCTTCTATGTGGTCAATTCACTTTGGGATATATACCACTTAAAATATCAAACTTTTCATTACTTGTTCATTATTTCTTTCCACGCTTAAATATACCAAAATGTAATGCCTATTCTAGCAAATGAAGCAATTTATGTGAATTTCTTAATAGAACCACATTGACCTGCTTTCCCCTTGGATTCATCTGTAAATTAAACAGAGTACCACTTGAGTCTCAATAGATTGTTACAGGGATATGCCTGACTTTTTAAAATCCTAGCTGAAGATTTCATGGGATGCCAAATCAGAAGCCCAGAAGTACTAAGTATAAAGCTTTTATGAAGTTTATATGTGGGAATTTTTGGAAACCAGATTCCTAATTGAGATAGTCATTTACAGTTTAATAACAAATGTAGTATCCTTGCTTCTCCTCTTCCACTGTATACCATTCTTTAGCTCCCAAAATATCCTCAGAGACCATAGGGTACCCCAAGTATTACTAGAGAAAAAAGAAAAAAGCCAAGAGATGACCTCCACCGTTGCTATAGGTCAGATACGGGAATCTCCATACATTTCCCAATCCCACTGCAAATTCCTCAGAGACCATAGGGTACCCCAAGTATTACTAGAGAAAAAAGAAAAAAGCCAAGAGATGACCTCCACCGTTGCTATAGGTCAGATAAGGGAATCTCCATACATTTCCCAATCCCACTGCAAATTCGATCATAGACAGAAGACAATCCAATTTTTTTGACCAGTTACCATGGTCCTGATTCTCATCATTTCTGTCAGCGCGTAAATCCTCAGATTCACTCGCAAGTTGCTGAACAGAAAAAAAATAACAACATACTGTCTTTTACTATCACAAACTCCAAAGAAGCAAAATACACAGAAAGGGAAGAGGAGACAGAACAAAGCCTGAACACTCTATCTAAGAGGAAAGAACCTGAAATTGGGGATGTTTCTGCTTATAGACACATAAATGTTTCTTGAAATAAAATTTGTTAGTAACCCAAATGTTAAAGAAAAGGTTAAATGTTGCACCAACATGAAGGGCAAGCAAAACTGGACAAAGCATTTTTCAAATTCAAAAATTTTAATGGTGAATTAGGAAAAATCAGCACACTTAAGATTGCAACAGATCTTTGAGAAGAAGGATAAAATGGACCTTCTACTGGAGTAAAAAATTAATTCTACAGTGCTTTCCTTATGTGCTGAGACTTTTGGCTGTTTGGGATTAAGGGAAGTTTAACTGTCCTCCCTGTGTTGGAGCACAATAAATCCTTCTCTAAAAGCCACAGAAACATACATAGAGGCAAATTTTCTTGTTTCCTCTGGTGAAGCAGCTCTCACTCCAATTCTGGAGGTGGGAGAAGAGGGCTTCTCTCCCAATCCCTCAGCTGCTTTGAGGGGGTGGAAGTTTTCTCAGGTGAGGTAAGGACAGTGCACATTTTTGTCTCCCTGCAGCATTTGGGCAAAATCTGCAGAAGAACACAGAATGGAATTTTGTGCGCACTCACAGAGCAAGGCTGAGATGGCCCTAAGTCACCTAGCTCCTAAAATAAAAGCTATTCTCCTTTTCCTCTACTGTATGGGGTCATTTTAGGCACACTTGAAAATAGTTAAGCAGAAATTTGAACAAGGAGCAGCCACAGGAAGCAAAAAAGAGAGACTAACCCTCCCTCTTAAGCATTCTCTTCCTGGACCCCCCACACCTCCAGCAGCTCCCAGACCCCTGCCTCCTAGTCCACTGCCTCCTTTCCCTTGCCCTGGAAGAAGCTGGGCACTTCAATTTGTCCATGGTTCACTGACTCTCTCTGCTTGCTCCGCCCTGCCTCTCCTCACAGTCTGGCTGAGCTTGACGGGTGGCAGGTGCATACTCCTCCATTGTTATCGACCAGAGTGAGCCACCTTGTCTAGGGGTGGAACCATTTATGGAGGAAGACTGTCCCTTCCCTGTTCCCTGAGCCCAGTCGTGTCAATTACCGGAAGGGAAAAAGTGAGGCTCTGGTTTTTTCCCAGGTAATCCTGCATGTAGTAATTCTCTGCCTCGGCCCCAGGAAAGCGCTGGGCTGTGAAGGATGGAGCAGCCAGAGCCCAGATGACTGACAGCCTTTGACTCAGAGCTGTTAAGCTGCCTTAGGAATCTTGTCTCCTTTCCTGGGTTTCCCACTTTCTTCTCACCTTGCCTCTCAGTGTAATCTCTGTCCTGAGGCCAAGTGATGATCTCCCCTGGTGTTGGAGGTAGAATGGACACAGTTCCTGGGGTCCGTTCTGCTCACCAAGATTCCTTTGCACACACCATGCCTTCCTAGGCCCATTTCCCAAAGTTTTGCCCCTCATTAGAAAGGGTACTCCCAAAAGGAAAGCCCCTTAATTGGGTATCTTGAAAAGCAACCAGCTAAGATAATGTTACTCAGCTGACTACGCCTGAAAAGACCAACTTTGAGTCAACGACTCATGCTTTTTTCTCTGGCTTCAAGACAGTTTTGCCTTTTACAAGCATTGCTTTGTGTAGTATTTCAAACAAGCCAAACACAAACAAATTATTGAGCAGATTTATAGGAAATTCTAACCCTAACAAAGGACTCTACTCTGCAAGAATGTTGAGACTAGAATGTAAACTAAAGAAACATCCCAACTTAACCAGGGAAGAAATATTCATTATAGTTCTGTTTACCTATGTAGCACATTTTCATGAAAAACTCAAAGCATTTAACTCAATCTATGCAGTAAGAGTTGGTAGTGACTCTATGAAATATAATATAAATCCATGCACACAGAAGAATCAGCAGGGAAGCAAATTCTATATCTTATGTATAGGTCCTTTGTTGCCTACTGGATGACAAGAACTTTCCATTTGCAACAGAATAATGCCTCCAGGAATCCAGGTAGGTAGAAGAAAGTTCATAAGGGAATTATGGGTGGTTGTAAGAAGAAAGCATCAATAAGTTTCATCTAACTAGGTCTTAAATATCAATGCAGACTGGTCTGTGGGGGAAAAGGGGAAAGAAAAGGAGGGAAGGAGGGAGGGAAGGAGGAAAGGGAGGTAAAGTAGAGTAGAGAGAGCGAGAGAGAGACCTATTAACATGTGAAGGAATTATTAGCCTGTCATTTTAGACACAGAAGAGAGGATAGAGTGAAGGATTTATAAAAGGACAAGCTAAGAAACAAATCCAATAATGGCTGTCAAACTATCGAGGTCCCATAGAAAGGACAGAAACCCACCACGGACCACTTTAAACAGTTGGTAACTGAGGGAATGGAAGGAGAATAGGAATCCTAGGGATAGAGAGGCTGTGAGGATGGAAACACCAAGTTTGTAGTAGGTACAGGAGAAAACCAGCAATTTTCCCAGCGCATTATACAGTGGCAAAACTTCAATTCCCATTTAGACTGGAGACCTTGAGGGTAATATTTGAGGTAAAAGGCATTCTAGAGAATGTACTTTTCTGTTTGATGGGGTATTATTCCCACTGCTACACATGACTTTTCATGGCACGGCCACTGCCTGATATTTATCATCTTTTGCTGTTCTTCATCTCAAACTCTTTATCTTGTGTTTCCTGTCCTGTATATGTGGTTTCTCTCCTCTGTGCCTTTGCCCGTGCTATTTCTTCTGAAAATTCTCATCCTCCTCTTAATTTGGCTAAGTCCTACTCATCCTTCAGGAGTCTGCTTAACTGTCACCTTCCCAGGTCTGTTCCTCCTGTATTACCACACACTAGCTTTTGATGCTTCTCTTCTATATTCTTATGCTACCTTCTATTCTTACTACATTGAGTAAATCATTTTTTCAGAGTGCTCTAGATTGTGAGTTCTTTGAAGGCAGAAGACTATTTAGAAAGATTTTTAAAAAAATAAAAATTGAACATATTAACAGGGTACCACATAATGTTCTTAACATATATACGTTTAAATGTTAAAATCAGGTTAAACCTACTTATCTCTCCAAATATTAATTCTTTGTTGTGAAAGCTTAAAAAATCATTTCTTCTAGCTTTCTGAAATATGCAGTATGTAATTATTTTCTATAGTCACCATAATGCTCACTAGTGCTCCAGAATTTCTTGCTCTTATCCAGTTGTAACTTAGCACAAATTTATCAATCCATCCTCTCCACTGTCCTGAGTAACCACTATTCTACTCTCAAATTTTATGAGGTCAACTACTTTAAAATCACAGTATTTTTCCTTCTGTGCTTCACCTATTTCACTTCACATATTGATCTCTACTTACATCCATGTTGTCACAAATGACAGGATTTTATTCTTTTACTGTCTGAATGATATTCCATAGTGTATAAGTACTACATTTTCTTTATCTGTTCATCAGATGGTGGACATTTAGGTTGCTGACATTTCTTGGCTATCGTGAATCATGCAGTAATAAAGACAGGAGTACAAATGTCTCCTTGACATACTAGTTTCTTTTCCTTTGGATATATTCCTAGTGGTGGGGAAGCTGGATCATATTATAGTTCTATTTTGTATTTATCAAGGAATCCAGGGAGATTATCTTAATACTTTTTATATTCCAAGAACCTAGCTCAGAACCTTATGAAAAACGGGAACTCAGTAAATATCATGAGAACATTTGAATCACATTATTTAATGACTTTGCTGTCAAAAGAAAGAACACGAGATCTAGAATTCACTTCCCAGAGACTGTGTAATACCAGAAGACTGTTTTCTCCTCTTTGGCATCTGACTTTTGAATTAATGAGCAAATTGCTTGGTGATTTTTTTTATTTGGAAAATGAAAGAAATATAGAAATTGAGTGGGCAAAAAAAAGAATTACATAAACTCAGTCACAAGAATATGAATGAGTGGGTGTAGGATATCATGAGAAGAGTCTTCTAATTGTTGGAGTAACAAGAAATAAGGCTGGAGGGGGAAAGTGTGGCCATTTATCGGTCTTTCAGTACAGGCCTGCACTATGGCCTGATAGTCTACAATAAAGTGACGGTTAACTTATAATAACACACGATAAGCTGTGTTTTAATTGTGCAAAAACATCTTAAAATTATAATTAGAGACCCCATTCACTGAGTTGTACAATTCTGGACTTTTAACTCTAGGCCACCTCTTCCCTGACAAAGGCTGAACCATAAATCTGATTAGAATTCTTTCAAAAACAAATGCATTTTCAGTAATTTGGAGATTTATTTAGAAATCAGTCATCAGCAACTAAAAATCAGCTCATAACTATGATTCTGTTCAGGAAATACAGTTAAAAATTGGTCCAATTGTTACATCCCACGGTTTTTCTACATTGACATTGTTAACCATACAAGTATCTTCAATCTTATTTTTGGTGACTAGAGGACACATTATCTAAAACTTTTCTTCTAAATATTTGAATGTGGAGAATTTGTCAAATGAGAAGGCATTTCAATACTCTCATGAAACCCAATGCCTTACTGAGGAATCACATTAATCTAATTATTTTCTATTGCCTCTCACAAGAACACCTTTAAATTCACCAGCTGAATGTCTGAAAGAATACCCCTAGTCTACATTAAAAATAAATACTGTATATGTTTTTCAAAATCCTGATAACAGTAAATATCTATACATGAATTATGGCTTTACAGTTTCCGTATCAGACATTAATCACTTCATTAAATTGCTCGACTCTACTCAATCATAACATTTATGAATAATTTCTGGAACATTTCTTTCATTTCTAAAAAACAACACTTCTTCACGAGAGAAGTCATGGGTGGGAGCATAGTTCCGTGGTAGAAGCCTCGCCTTAAATGTGCAAGGCCTGGGGTCTGACCCCTAGCACAGAGGGAGAAAAACTAATCACATAAGTACTTTTGTTTCTGATCAATGATTTCATATTGTGCTTTCTAAAGCAAGGAAACTGAAGCTTTTAAATTTCATAATTGGTTTTACATTGGCTAGAGCATACCGTGGAGTTTTTTGTGGAGCTATTAACTTTACACTGGGGTGTGAAATGCATACCAAAAGTGCACAAATCATAAGTATACAGTTTAATGAATTTGCAAAAATGTAATCCTCTTGAAAAACTGGTAACAAGTTCAAGAAACAGCACCACCAGATCTCTAGAAGACCCTTCATTGCCTCCCAAAGTTTAACCCCTACCTTAAGTTTAAATACCATATTTTTGAACTTTATTAAATGGAATATTATGATACAAACAATTTTGTGTCTGACAGCATTCAACTCAGTATTGTTTTGGATATTCTACCATATTTCAATGTATACCTGTAGGTCATCTATTATCATATCATATCGTTTTATAATGCATGAATTCATCATTCCCAATATACTATTTAGCTATCCATTTTAAGGATGGACATTTAAACTATATCCAGTTTGGAAAGATTTTTAATAGTCTCACTATGAATTTTCTTGTAAAATGTTTTCCTTAAGTATCACTGTTAAGTATAGACCTAAAGTGGAATTTCTGGATCATAGAATTTAAATTCAGTTTTAGTGGATATTACCAAATGCTCCTTCAATTTATTTTTCCATCAGCACTACCACATACATTTTTAAATGCACCAAGGAATGGCCTACAGAAAGAAAAGAAGGAAGTGGGAGGAAAAGAGGAGGGAGCTTGATGGAAGAAGAGGAGCAGATGTACTGAGCTAGGTGTTGTGTTAAGTGCTCTATATTTATTGTAGAACTCCTTAGAGGTTGCAACTATTACAATCCTTATTTTACTAATGAAGTAACAGAGTCTCAGAGATGTTAAATGACTTGCTCAAATTCCAACATCTAGTCAGTGAAAGATCTGAATTGTGAATTCGAATTCAGTCTATCTGACTGTAAACCCGAGGCTGTTAAACCACTTGACTGTAAGAAACTAAAGACAGCAAGTTACAAAATGTTTTTTGGCATTCCTGCTGCCTAGGGCTTGATATCTCATATACATCAATGAAGACATGAAATAATTAGGCATCATCTGACCCTCCATACCCTGTAGAATGCTACGCATGGATGAACTTTTGTTAAAACCACCTGTCTTAGTTACTTTCTCTTCACGGAGACACAACACCTGACACCCACAACTGTAAAGAGCAAAGGTTTACTTTGGCTCATAGTTTATAGAGCTTTCAATCCACAGTGCACTGAATCCATGGCAGATGGATATGGCAGAGGAGAAACATGCCAGAGGGAAGCAGGGAGAGATCAAGGGAGGAGGGAGGGAGATACATGCTTTGATTTTACAGGATCACAGCTGGGATGGAGAAATTTGCCTCAAGATGAAGGATACCTTGAAAGTCACCTGTCTGATTCAATCAAGACAGGACTTGTGGCGTTTGAATCGATGAAGGAACAATTGAAGTCTCTTGGGACTAATGGGATGGAGTAGATGTATTTTCCATATGACAAAGACATCGACTTGGGGGGAAGAAGCAGGATGCCATGGCCTGAATGTATCTACTTGAGTTCATGGTGGGAAACGTAAACCCCAGCGCAACACTTTGACAGGCAGACCCTCTAAATGTTAATTGGTTCTGGATATTTCTGGTGTCATAGAGACTAAGGTTATTACTGTGAGAATGAGTTTCTTAAAGGATAAGTTTGGCCCCTTATCTTTTCTCTTTCTTGCCAGTATGACAGCTTCTATCATTTATGATACAGTAAAAAGGCCCTCACTAGATGTTGGCTCCCTCATCTTGGACTTCTCTGACTAAGAACTATGAACTAGTAGATGTCTGTCCATTGCAAATTACCTGGCATGTGCTATTTCATTATACCGACAAGAAAACTAAGACATATAGTTATCTTGTGGGGGCGTCCTACAGATTTACTCACAGCAAATTTTGAGTATAGAGTACATTAGTATAGACATCGTGATGTATATTAGATTCTCAGAATTTACTAATTTTATAACTGAAAGTTTATACCATGTGATCAATATTTCCCCATTTCTCCAACTTTCCACCATTCTATAGAAGGGATTTCAGTGTACTGGAGGATAATTTAATGGCATTTCTCACTTCTGCCAAGTAGATAAATAGCACCCAACCTCCATCTAGTTGTGACTGTCAAAAATGTCTCCAGATATTTACAAAACGTGCTTGGAATTAGGAGGCAGTGCACAAAATCTCCCCTAAGAACAAATGATCTAAGGAAAGTACCTCTCAATATTCTTGTAGTGAGGTCCACTTCTGTTTGCCATTTAAATGTTGAAGCTGAGAGTAAATAAAAAAGAAATGGGACAGAGAAGAAAATGCATAAATTGTACAGAAGGAGATAAGAGGATAGGGTGTAGCAGGATTGTTGCCTAAACATATAGAAAGTAATATTTAACTCTAGGGTTTAATAATATGACTGATCAGCCTTCAAGATAGACCAGCTAACAATCTCTTACTCCAAACACATGATTTACTGTTTCTTTTCAGCCTTCAAGATAGACCAGCTAACAATCCCTTATTCCAAACACGATTTACTGTTTCTTTTGCCACCACCTTTTTTGTATCTAATAGGACAAGTTAAAAAACCATTTGAATCTTCAATATCCTCTTCTAAATTACCCTCTCTCCTAAGAGATTCTTTTAAGAGGCAGTGAATGAAGTTATATTTGTATTATTAGATAAAATGTATTTCTGAAGAATGGTTAAGAATTTATTCTCTGCAGTAATGTGGATCTTCATGTGAATGCTAGCTCTGGCACTTATTAGCTGAATGACATTAGACAACTGCATACTATCTCAGTTTCCTCATCTGTAAAATGAGAATAATAACATAGTACTTGTTTCACCAGATTGTTCTGAGTATTCAATAAAAGAATGTAAATAAAGTCCACATCAGAATGAAAATAACAACACTCTCAAAAGGCACCTCTCATTATGTAAACAGCAAAGACAAACCCTTGGAAATCCATTTAACTAGTTAATTTATTTTTACCTTGGTGTTTTGAGAAATACATAAATAGTACCAAATTTATTATTGTAGTGAAACCATGGAAATAATAACTTTCCTGAGCATCCCTTCTTATAATCTTGCCAAAATGGAATTTAATTTCTTATTATAAAAGGAAAATTATTTGCTGAACTTTTAATCAATGCATAGTTATCAAATATGCTAGGACATTGGTGGAACTCCCTAAATCATCCCAAAGAACCTGTACTCCATATGCCTCCGTGCACCTGAAAATAGTGAGTGCCAGCCACGCTGGAACCATTATAAGGGTTATTCAAAACTTGTAAGGTAAGAGACAGTGCAGTAGTGTTTGGCTGGCCTTTGACAAGTGAGATCATGCTAGAACTGTTTGGTTCACATGTGGTTGAGTTGGCTTATGACAAACCATACAATTACGAAGCCAAAATGTTGACCTATTCTGGGCCAGTGAGAAAAATCCAATTAAATTCAGAGAACAAATTCCAAGCTCATGCACCTCCACTTTTAATCCCAACAATTTTAATATCAAAGTTCAACTACAAAGTAGGCAGTTTTGCATTTGAAAGGAAAATGAAGAAATTGCTCTCAATGTACATAGAAATCAGACAGTCAAATGTTTTATGACAAGTATCTCCTTTATCATTCAGCTCCTCCCTTTCATTCTCTTTTATGAAGGCAAAACATCTAGACACACCAAGGACTTTGAGAACAATGGGATTACATTCTGTTTCTTAGCTTCCCTAATTCATCTTCTCTTTGCAATATCAGTATTAACTCAAACAAGCATTTCAGTGCTACAAGAAAGTTGTACTGTCAAAGTGAATGAGACAGAATTATACTGAACCTTTAACAATAAGAAATCCAGAAATGTCTGATTGGCATAACAATTGCAATTAAGAAGAAGAATCTGAGATATGTGTCTTTCTTGCCAACCTGATTCGAATTTGTCCAACGGTGAGGCACACTCTAGGTCTCTGTTTTTCACTTAGATTTGGACTAAAGTTTCATGATGCTTATGCATTTCTTTCCACATTTCTCCCACTCTCAAGAAGCGAAAGCACAAAGAAAAAAACATTGAAATCACCAATAATTCTACCCAACAAACGAAATATTTTGGTGTATACAAATTTAAGATTTTTCTGTGGTGTGCATTTCAAACAGACAAAACGGATCATTTGACATATTCTTTTCATAAGCATTTTTCTTTATCTACTTTATGCTTTTTTGAAATTCTATATACTGATAGGGGAAAATATTAGGTGTAAGTATACAGTTTGATGAGTTTTACAAATAAGCATACTCTATACATCACTCAGGACAAGAAATAAAATATTGCTGGCACCACAGTGCTTTGTGGATCCTCCCAGCAACACAAAGTAACACAGTACTCTGACTTCTTTCACTGTCCACAACTTTTCTATTTGTAAACTTTGTATAAATGGAATTATACAGTATCCACTTCGTTTTACATGTAGCTTCTTTGGATCTGCTATAAAATTCAGACAATGATTGCACAGAAGTCCACTGTGTGAATATACAACAAGTTATTTATTCATTCAATACTTAATGGATATTTGGAATGTTTCCAGTTCTTAGTTATTATGAATAATTCTATTAGGATTATTATGGTACCAATTTTTGGTACATTCATGTTCACATTTCTCTTGCCTATAAACAACAGAAATTGGTGGAATGTAAGTTATGTTATCTTTGGTATAAAGTGTCAAATAGTCTTCCAAAATGTTTGTGTAAATTTCCACCCCCACCAGTGATTCCTGGAAATCACAGATGTTTGCCACCCTAATCAGTACCTCTGCTGTCTTTCATTTTAGCTTTTTGGATGAATGTGTATTTATTTCCATGTGCTTTTAATTTGCAATTCTGTTATGAACCATGATGCCGAGAAGCTCTTCATATGTTCATTGGATATTTGCATAACCTCCTATTTAATATACTTGATCAAATATTTTAATGACTTGTCTACTAGATTTTCTGTCTTTATTGATTAATAGCTTATTACATATTCTGGTCACACCAGTGTCATTTGTTGAATTTTTTACAAACATCTCAAATCTGCAGCTTATTTTTTCGCTCCTGTGATGCTATTGATTAGCACCAACTCTTAATTTTCATTTTATAGCATCATTTTCATTAATAATGTTTTTGTTGTATTTAAGAATTCTTTGCGAAGCCATTTTTCTTGATGCTTCATTGTTTTACCTTTCACAATTCTATCTATGGTCTATCTGGAATTAATTTACATGTGGAATAATGTAAAAGTGATATTTCCTTTTTTCCTACACAATAGACTAAAAATCCAACTCCATTTACCTAAAAGGTCGTCAAAACATTAAGAATTGTTGTTAATAAAAAGCAGCAAGGGAGCAAAAAGAAGAAAACAACAGAACAAAACCTTTGTAAATAAGGAGGGAAAGAGGAGCTGAAGGTAGGGGAAGGGGATGAGAAAAACAAGGAATCAAGATACAAAATAGATAACATCTGCATCTTCATATCATCTATCACATTTAATCTACTGCAATACAGCACATTATGTAGCTTCTGGAGAAGTCAACTATACATTTGTAAGAGAATGAATGAGAAACAGTACAATACATTGATATTATTAATGAAAACAATTTTCATCGTAGACTCCTAAAAGACTCTTGAGAACTGTTGGGAGTCACTGGACAACACTGTAAGAACCAATACTCTAAAGTAAGCACCAAAAAATAGAAAAAAGGATAGATATACATTAAAAGTCAATGGATCAGTCTGTCCACAGAACAGTGCTGGGTATAGACAGATCTATGCTTACAGTGTTAACACAGTGCCAAGGTGAGCTTCCAATCCTGTGAAACTCAGGCTGAAACCGGTCTCTGACCAGAGGAGCCGAGTCTGTCATCACCAGTCTCTGTCTCTCAGTGGGGTTCCCCCAGTTTGCTCTCCAACTGCTGGCAGTGCACTGTGACTGTCCTCTCTCACACACTCTGAGAATTTGGCGGTGCGAAGCAACCAAGAGGTGTTCCAGGACCCAGGTTCAAATATCTAGCCCTTCCCTATAATCACACCCTGCCAGCTACTGCTTTGCATGACTGTGGCCTAAGTGGCTTGTACGGTAGTTACTCACCAACTTTTGACTCTGGAGGGCTGTTTGGGGTGCAGTGCTTCTCATTTTTCCATCTGTCTCCAACTGCATAAGAGTTGTCTAGTCTGCATGCAGCTCTCCAGTTCTCCATGAGCAGAAATGTTAGTTTCACTTTGTCTCCTAAGCGGCAGTTACCTAGCTAGTGTCAGAAGCACTGCTCCACAGTCTCTAGTCTGCACAGTCTATTTCTTTCATATCTTTCAATCCTATTTTCTTCCCATCTGTCTGTTCTCTTGTGGTTCCCATGTACCCTACACTCACTAAGGAACCTGTCCAAGCTATTATTTTCCAGACTCTAGACATTTTTTCCCGGAGAAACTGAGTTGCTGGCAATCACTGCTCCGCCTTTTGTTTCAAACTACTGTGCACTATGTCAACTATTTTTATTACTAGTTAATTTAGAAATTTGAGGATTTATATGCACATCTGTAAAATCCTTCTTTCAAAAATAAGTTGGCATATTGGGGTTTTATGTGAAATTTCTAGATGCTATTCAGAATACAATAGCAATACACTCTTAAATAAATGACTGACTGATTACCCACGAAATCAAGAAGACATAAGACAGTTTCTAAAACTAACCACCAACACCAGTAAAACATAACAGAATATATGGGACATAATGAAAACACTTCTAAGAAGGAAGTTTATAACTACGAATGCTCACATGACAAAAACAGAACAAGTCCAAATAAATAATCTAATGATGCACCTCAAGATCCTGGACAAAATCTTCCAAATCCCAAAACATTACAAGATCAGGACAGATATCAATGAGATCTAGTACAGAAAAAATGGGAAGAATCAATGAATCAAAAAATTGTTCCTTCAAAAGAAAAAATAAATGAACAAACCTAAGCCAATCTATGAAAAAAGCAGAGAAAAGATACAAATCAATTCAGTTAGCAGTGCACACTTTTAAATTTCAACTGACAAGGTCAAATCAATGATTAGTAACCACTACTTCACAAGCTTGTAAACCTATGAGTTGGAGAATTTAGCAGAGGTTAGAGTACTCCATACACATGAATTAATAAAACTGAACCTCAATAGTACAATAGGGAACGAAATTGAAGCAGTAAAAAAAAAAATCTATCAACTAAGTAAAACCTAGGTCCAGATGGATTCGATGCTGATTTCTGCAAAAACTTCAGGGAAGATTTAACATCAATACTCCTCCAGCTCTTTAATAAAACTGAAATGGAGCTGGCAGTACAGCTTAGCGGAACAGTGCCTGCCTGGCAAATGCAAGATTCTGAGTTTGAATATTGGTGCACACACACACACAAAAGTAAAAACAAAAAGGAAAAAAAACAAAGAAAGAAATGGAAATGGAAGGAGTATTTGCAAAACCATTCCTTCAAGCCAGCATTACCCTGATTCTAAAAGCAGACAAGCATGGACCCAAAAGAGAGAGGCATAAGGCAACCTCTTTAATGAATATAGATGCAAAAATTCTCAGCAAGATACTTGCAAACTGAATGCAATAAACCATCCAAAAAATCATATATCATAACCAAGCAGGCTTCATCTCAGGGATGTAATGATGGTTCAACATACACAAAGTAATAACTATTATATCACATAAACAGAAGCAAGGGTAAGGAAAACACATGATAATCTCCTGATAATCACATGATAACCACATGAAATCTTTTGAAGAATGCCATATGTTTTCATAGTAAAAACCTTGAAGAAAATAGTTATAGAATAACCTTCACTCAATTAGATAAAGCCACTTCAAAAAACTGACAGCTTCATATTAAATGAGAGAAAAACAAAAGCTTTCTCTCTTAAAAAGAACATAAGGAGACCCACTATCATCACTTCCATTCAACATAGAGCTTGCAACACTACCACAGAATCAGGCAAGAAAAATAAATAAAAGGGGAATGTAAGGCAAAAGAAAATGTCAAATTATCCTTCTATGCAGATGACATTATCCTCTACAAAGAATACCAAAAAATTCCATCAAAAGATTTTTAGAAGAAACAAAATCAGTAATGTATCAGGATATAAAATTAATGCAAAAATAGCAACAGCATACAACTATAGTAATCATGAAACCACTGAAAAGAAATTAGGATAAAAAATGCTATTCACAATAACACACAAGTATTCAATAATTAGGAAATAACTAATTGAGGAAATGAAAGTTCTCTGCTATGAAAACTACAGTACTCTGATGAAGAAAATTGAAGATGACATCAGAAAATGGAAAGGTATACTTTGTTCCTGGATAGGTAGAACCAATACAGACAAAGTGGCAATTCCACTCAAAATATCAACATCATTCTTCACAGAACTGGGGAAAACGATGTGGAAATTCATATGGAACCAGAAGAGACAAAGAATAGCAAAAGCAGTCCTGGTTAACAAGAGCAAATGTGGAGGGATCACAATCCTGGACTTCAAGACATAGTCCCAAGTTACCACGATTAAAAAAAAAAAAGAAAAAAGCATGGTACTGGCTCTCAAACAGATATGAGGATCTTTGAAACATAATAGAGAATGCAGAAATGACCCTGAGGACATTCACATGCATGATCTTTGACAAAGGTGTTAAAATCATGCCCTGGAGGAAAGAGCTTCTTTAATAAATGGTGCTAGAAAAACTACCTATGCACATGCAGAAACCTGAATCTACAACCATATCTGTTACCTTATACTAAACTAAAATCAAAATAGATCAAATGTTAAAACTGAAACACTTAACTGGCTGAAAGATAAAATGGGTGAAACTCCTCAATTCATAGGCCTAGGCAAGGTCTTTCTGAACTAAACACCAGTTGCACAGGAGAAAGTATTGAGAATCAACAAATAGTATCATATCAAATTTAAAAGTTTCTGCAGAATACATTAAACAACCAAGAGAGTGAAAGACAACCTATGGAATGGGAAAAAGTTGCTCACAATTCCTCAGATAGAAGAGTAATGTTTGGAATATATAAATAACTCAAAAACTTAGCCTCCCCCAAAAGAAAAAGAAAATCAAACTATTGGAAATGAATTGAACAGATATTTGACCAAAATAGAACAAGTGACAAATAAATACATGAAAGAATGCTCAATCTCACTGGCAGTTAGTCGAATGAAAACTAAAGCAGCCCTGAGATTCCATTTGATCCAAGAAAGAAGGGCTATCATCAAGAAATGATGCTAGCAAGCCTGCAAAGATCTTCTACATTGTTGGCAGGAATAAAAGCTAGTACAGCCACTATGCAAAACAATATGGGTTCCTCAAAATACTAAAGCTAAAAATTCCATTTGAACCAGCAAGTCCCCTTCTAGGGATCTTCCTGAAAGAGTTAAAGACATCATATTAGAGTGATATATGTATAATTATGTTTATAGCAGCACAAGTCAAAATTGTGAAATCTTGGAGGCAGTCTGTATGACCAGTAATTGATACAGAAAATGTGTTTTTACATGCAATGGAATACAACTCTGCCATAAAGAAAGATAAACTTGAGTCATTTGTAGAAAAACTGATGCATCTTGAGACTTAAATGGTAAGTGAAACAAATCAGACACACCAGTTTAAACACTGGTTGCTTTCTCTAACATGAGAACCCAAATTATAAATAAACAGAAAAATAAAAGTTAAAGAATATGTAGGGAGTAGACTTGTATCAAATGGGAAGTCAATCAAGAGACGGAAGGAGGGAAGAGGGGAAGAAATGAAAAGGGTTTTAAAAGGGAATTAAGTTGTGTTATGTTATGAACAGGCAACAACTTCACAAAAAGAATGTCATCATTATGTACTGCAAACATGTATTAATAAAAATGTAACAAAAGTGTTTCATGGTTTAAAACATTAAGCAACAACAGCAATATTAATAACAGTGAGAGCCCTGCATATAATCTGAAGAGCCACGCAGGCAGCAATAAAAGCTTTATTACTTGGTTCATAGAGTATTGATGCTAGATAAGTAAGGCTATCACTTTTCCTAAATGTCTCTATAGAAATTTCTTAGCTGCTTCCTCTTTCAGGGACACAGTAACCAGTGCCAACAATTTAAAGGAGAGGTTGATTTTGGCTTACAGTCTCTACAGTTCAGTTTATTCGGTCCATAGTTGGTGGCTCCAAGGCAAGATTGCAAGGCAGAGGGGCATGGAAGAAGAAAAACAGCTCATGGCATGACAGCAGAAAGAAGAGGGTTCAAGGGAAGAAGGCGGGAGATAGACCTTTCTAGACCACTCTCCCAGTTACCGACCTCATCTGACCAGGTTTTACCCTCCAAATCACATTTAGCTACAAGCACATCACATGAACATGACATCACACCCCCATGAGTCAATCAATTCCCTAAAGCGCCCCCTACAAGCATGTGAGGCTTTGGGGGAATGTCGAGATATAAACTATAATACAAACTAAACAACCTCCAACAAGTGAAATCAATTTGTGTGATAGCTTTTTGCCACTGCTTATGGCAACACAAGTACATATCTAAGCAGCCCACCTATATAGAAAAAGATTTTACCATTTCCATGATTAATTCCTTCTCTATGCACTGCTATTGTTGTTGTACTCAATATTTATCTATAGATCATGGTGTACGAAGTAAACAAAATAGTAAAATGAGGAGTCATAGACCTTCAATAGAAAAAAAATCATGTTTTTTCATGACATTTTCTGAAAATGGATGAAAAACTCTGATTCAAACACTTGTTGTTTTGTGAGCTATAATAATAATGGTATAATAATAATGCTATAAAATCCATGGCGATGCTCAAGTGCAACTCCTGAATATACTAAAAATTCATTGAATTTCATACTTTAAATGGTTAAATTGTGTGGCAGGTGAATAATATATCAATAATATATATCAGTAATATATATCAATAATGTATAATATATATTATATATTATATTTAGCATATTATATATTTCAATAATATATCAATATCCCAATTTCTTCAATCATTCCTCTGTATACACAGTACTAAATTCCTCTAAGCCATTTTCAAAGGTACCAAGATCAAAAGTATTGTGTCTTCCCCTCTATAACAGAGATTATTGCAATGAGTTGAAAATTATTTTGATAAAACTTCTTAGAACTTAAAATTCATATATGAATATATCCCCTTTGACTTATGTCCTCATGACAAGATTTGAAATAGTTCAGCAGAAACTAAAACAGAGACTAAAGATTTCAGTCAGAATTTTCAGGTAGTTTTTATAGAATATTGGAGGTGATTCATTAAAAAAGTCACAAAACCCATGGTAGAATCACACTAGAGTATGTGTTCTGTCTTTTGACCTGAGACTCTTGCTAAAGACTCAGATGCCAGTCACACAGTAAGGAAGCTTCCAAAATACTATAGTCATAGCCTGGCCCCAGGCTCCAGGCTTCCCTCAGGGAAGGCGGCAGCCAGAGGAGAAAGTGGTAAACAAGCCTTTTATTCTCCTTTATGTTGCACACATGACACCTGCCCGCTCCAGGGTGTGTGCAGCACTCACAAATCTTCTTGCCTTCCTTTGCACAGGATGAGGATATTTACAAAGTAAGAACCCTAGTTCCCTCTAGAGTTTCTCAGTTAAAATTATGACCTTCTCAAATTGACACAGTGAACAGGTAACTACTTATGCTCTACACCCCAGGATGTAGAGCTGCTGAGTTACTTAATTAAGCTTCCAGACTTCTCACCTTGACACAGTGCATAAAGTGTAACAACTGCTAACTTGCTCAGCCTGGGCTCAAATTGTGATCTTCCTGCCTTGCCCTTCCAGACCACTGAGACTATGGAACAGCGTTTATGTAATATTTTCCTTAGCCCTGGATGGTACTACCAAGCTATTTTGTAAACTTTCTTAAAAGAAATCTATTACAAGTGGCTTAAAAAAATCAGCGGTAATATAAATAAAATAGTCCTAAAACATAAGAAATAGAAAACAATCCTTAAACATCTAATATAGCCTACATAGGGACAAAGACATTTTCATAAAAACTAACCAAAATGTTTCAAAAAATCACCTTGACATAATTTAGGCAGATAATTGGTGAAGCAGACTGGTGTAACACTGTCAGTGCAATGAAAAAAATTCTGCCTTCTCAGTTACCACTGTACCTTATAAGATGAGCATACAGTTTTATTCTATTTGGGTATGTTCTTCCTGAACGTGCACAGGTGAATTCATCAAATGTCAACAGCACATTCCTAGAGGGTAAATGTGAAATATATAAATCAGATTATAAATCTGGCTTAATCTTTTGTGGTATAAGGGATTGAACCTAGGGTCTTCAGACAGGATATATATATATATATATATATATATATATATATATATATATTCCTTTCAGTTTGTTAATGTTGAGACATGGTCTCACCTACCTCCTGAATTTTTACCATTCTGAGCTTGAACTTTGCATCCTCTTGCTTCAGCCTCCCAGAATACTGGGATTACAAGTGTGCACTGATGTGTCCGGCTTAATTATGCTCATGTTCATTTTTTTACTCATTTTGGTGCATGTTTACAGCATGTAATGATCAAATTCCTCCTGGGGCATTAGTATACATATGCAGCACATCTCCTCCCTTCCCTCCCTCCAGTGTTTGGTCCAGTTCTCTTTTGCAGACGACCCATGCCCCCAATTCCTCCTATGTTGCAGTTTGCTCTGTATTTATAGTTTGGATTTCTCATATAGAAGAGAAACTATGTGATATTTAAGCATGCTTTTTCTTACAAATGACACAAGTTTTTCTTTCTTTCTTTCTTTCTTTCTTTCTTTCTTTCTTTCTTTCTTTCTTTCCTTTGTTCTTCTATCTTTCTTTTTCTTTCCTTCATTCTTTGTTTAAGACAGGTTCTTGCTATGCAGTTCAGGCTGACCTTGAACTCACTAGGTAGGTGAGGCTGGTCTCAAAATGACCGCAGTCCTACTGCCTCAGCCTACAGAGTGCCAAGAGTACAAGGCATGCACCACTACACCTGGCAAGCTTATTCTTCTTTATTTCAGAGTCATAGTGCATTATGTAGAAATACCACATTTTCTTTTTTTTTTATTGGAGCGAAGAAAAGCAAAACAAACAAAAACAACAACAACAACAACAAAAAGACATATATAGTAAAAACAACAAGCAAAAGAGACAAGCAAACAACTAGAGTAAATACACAACATTGCAGGTTTACAAAACCGGAAGATAAAGCTTGACAATGGTTGCAATATTGCGCATCATTATCTTTAAAATGATTTCTTACATTAACAGATGTAGACATGCAAGATTGATCTAATCATATGAGTATTAATTGTTCTTTCTCAATAACGAATACATTCAGCAGTGTTCTTTTTAGTTATCTTACATATACATATATACAGGTTTATATCTTTTCCTCTTCCCTTTTCTCTTTCCGCCCATTCCCTTCCAGATTATCTTTGCTCTTTGAGCTGTTTTTTACCCTTCCATAGTATTTATTGTAGATTTTGAATCATATATACTTTTCCATTTCTTACACTAAGGAGACAATACGGTATTTACACATGTGGGTTTGATTTATCTCGCTTATGAGTAGATCCATGCCTATCACCATGCACTAAAATAAAGTCAAAATGGATCAAAGATCTGAATGTAAAAACAGAGACACTAAACTTACTAGAAGACAGAGTAGGTAAAAATCTCGATGTCATAGGAGTAGGCAGAGAGTTCATGAACAAAAATCAGATTGCACGGGAAACACTTCCCAGAATCAACACCTGGGATCTCATCCT
>RJWM01024415.1:0-30776 GCA_004363535.1 Dasyprocta punctata | reverse complement strand
TCTTCTCTAAGAGGTGACCTACAAACTGAACCTGTCACCCAGTCCTCTCTCTTTTGGTGCATGTTTTCTGAACTCTTCTGGTATTTGCTCCTGTCCCTCTGGGGAAGAACACAAGAAATAACCACTTGTGTATTTTCAGAGCCCTTATTCACAATGAATCAGTTTGCACTTTAGTCTATCATCTCTGGATAGATGAAGACATTTAAATATATAAACTATATGAAAGGTGACAAATTTCTACTGTAACAGCTGATATGGGACTTTTGCATGATGATACTTGCTTTCTCTTGTTATACCAGGAAAATAGCATTCTAGTAGACTACCAGTCCTTTTGCACTAGAAAGACCACAACCTAGTAAATATCACTCCAGTTTCCTGAGGGTCTCAGCATCCTTCTCCCATGGAGCTCTGCTGTCTATCACAGTTATCAAATCTGTCGTCTCCCTGTTTGTTATGTTGTCACTTGGCCCCTGCCATTCAGGAATCACATTATACCTACTAGTACTTGCAAGTCCAGTTCTATGATTGTATCTTTATTTATTTAAGTCTACAGAGGAAAACCACTGCTGAGTTCCTCAAAAATGTATACCACAATACATTTCTTGCTGCCTTGATGAAAGAAGATCTTCTAGAATTTTTTTGTGGTGTGGTTGGTTGGAAAATTCGTGTCATAGGTGGCTCATACATCTTGACATAACTACCTTCCTCAGCTTCTGATTCCTTTCTTAATTCTATACCAAGAAAGTTCCGATCTCTCCATCTCATTTAGGTCCAAATTTTGCATAATTGCTCCAACAAACTGTTAAATGGTTTTACCATGATATTAAATCTGTGGCTGAGGATGAGTTTCTGCTTGACCACACACTCCAATTTATCTAGGTTTATTTTCCATGCACATTAGACTAGTTCTCTCAAGGTTCAGCTCTAAACCTGATCTGATGTTGCCTGGCACATGTCAGATGTGACACAATTTTTTTTCACATGTAACCAGTTTCATTCAAGACCAAAAGTGTAACTCTCTGCCTGTGTTATAACAAGACCCAACACTATCTATGAGACTGGTTCAAAGAGACAAGGCAAGGGAGGAACATAAGGTGGACAAACTCAATTCTGCAAGTCACTGCTACCAAAGAAATCTTAAAACAAAAGTAGTCATCCTCCCTTGGTAAGGGAAAAAGCTGATTCACAAACCTAGAAGGTATGAGGCAATCCAGGTTTTTGGAGTTTCTATTTTAAGCAATGATACCACCATCCCAGGTTTCAGAGACCCATACTTTACATACGATTACTGAATTGTCAAGGAGATTTCTGGAATGTATCTGTCTCTTGATTAATTCTGCCATACCTATAATTGGATCTTGTTCTTTGATTTCAGAATAATATGCCCAGCAATTGCAGCAAGTAATAATGTTCTTCAAGATGGTATGAAAAAATAGTGTTTTTTGAAAGCATAGTGTATTGGGTATGCTATGCCCCCCCAAGTCCTCATACTTTTGATGGGGCTGAGTCTAGTGCTTGTGTTCAGTTTGTTGTCTAGTGCTGGGATTGGCAATGTGAGTGCTGCACTTGCTCAGGGGTGGAGCTGAGATACAGTGTAAGGGAAGTCGGGTCTTCCTCTTGTGCTTCCATGCTTCCACTCTCTCTCGCCGGTGTGCCTTGCTGCTTGTGGCCACCATGAACAGCAGCCCCACCATGCCATGCTGCCTTGGAGCCAGCTAAGTAAGGACTAAAACTCCTGAGAAACTGTAAGAATAAACCTTTCCTTCCCTAATTTTGGGCATCAGGTATTTTGTCTCGGCAATGGGCGAAAAGTAACTAAGACACATAGCATGATTTAACAACTGATTACTCTGAGCCTATTGTTTTTGCTAAGACTTTTGTGCAGTTAAGAGAGATCAGCTCACTCCATAGTTCTTATAATTACTATTGCTCCCTTAAATTTCAGCATTGCTACTTCTGTGCATCTCAATGCTTCATCTTCTACCTGAAACTTTTCAATAGCTGTAGATGAACGCTTGGACAATTTTGATACTATAGCATACTGGGGATTAAAGAAACTCTAGCTAGCCAACAGTAAAATCATTATTGCCATTAGGCGCCCAGTTCAAAATCTGCTTCTGGAGATTTATTTTCTAGGTTCAACTCTGTGTGATGGTTTCTATAGCCTGTGTTCATCGAAAGAGAAGCCTGAGGCAAACATCTTCTATCATTCCATACTGGATGAAAACCCAAGAAGGCATAGTAACAACTCTCTCAGTCTATTCAGAATTGTATAATAATACAATATATATATATTTGTTATCTATGACACAAATAACAATTTTTTTTTCTCATAGTTTTGATGCTGGACAGTCCAGCATCAAGGTCACAAGGACCATTTCCTGCTTCACATATGATCATCTTGTCAATGTATCATCACATGGAAAAAGGGTGAAAGAATCCTCCTAGGTACTATCACAGTAATGAGTGCTTCATTCTCGTGATTTAATTAACCCCAGAAGATTCTACTTCCAAATATCATCATGTTAGAGATTAAAATTTCAACATAGGAATTGATAAGAGTGTGTATCAGCTGCATTCCTGTTGCTGGACACAGTACACAACACCAACAACACAAAGGAGAAATAGTTCAATTTGACTCATGTATTAAGAGGATTTAGTCCATGGGCAGATGACTTCAAAGCAGAAACCTCATGGGGAAAAAGCATAGTGCACCAAACCTGCTCAATTCGTGGTGGCTGGCAAGAAGAACAATACCAGTGAGGAATGGACCACACCAGATATATTATCCAAAGACACAGCTGAATAACCCACCCACACACACCCAGAAATATGCTCTACCAATCCCTTTGGCAGCTCCCAACCAAAAATTCATACAATCAAGCTTAAATATGGGAGAGAGAAAATATGATTATTCAATCCACT
The DNA here is from genome assembly GCA_004363535.1 of Dasyprocta punctata. NCBI lineage: Eukaryota > Metazoa > Chordata > Mammalia > Rodentia > Dasyproctidae > Dasyprocta > Dasyprocta punctata. Next base: position 27,851 of record RJWM01024415.1, on the reverse strand, counting down.
AATGTAGGACAGAGAGGAAAGTCAATTTCAAGTGGTTTTCTCTAAGTAATTGCTCGGTTCTCTGAGATCTTCTGAGAAGCTTCACAATTTGCCTGTCAGGCCAGTCAAAAAAGAAAGGAGAAAGAACTGATTCCTCAGCTTTCAAATTCAGTTCGGTGAAATTCACTCCATAGTTCTATGAACTGCACTAAACACACACATACACATACACACGTTAGTGGCACCTTTATGGACTTTAAAATTGATACCATGGTGGCTCATACTTCATGGTCCTCGTATGTAAGGTTAGCATCTTTCCAATTATGCCAGGAATTGCAGTTTTCAGCTAAATGCTGAAAATTTCTGGCAAACTGGGACAAGTTGGTCACATTATCAAGGAGACACCCAGATGAGCTCTGAGTATTGGCTGAACTGAGAAACTATGAGGTTGTAGTTTTAGGAAGTGACAAAGATCGTGTAGATCTGGCTACCTCACTAGCAGCTACAACAAAAACTGCTGAAGCTGAGAATATGAAGTGACACAATATGGTATTTTAATTTTTCTCAGAAAATTGATTTAGTCATTGAATAATATGCTTTTTTTTTGCCACACTGGGGATCGAACTCACAACTTCACACCTGCCAGACAGGCGCTTAACCCACTGAGCCAAACTCCCGGCCCTTATACTTTTATTTTTAATACATCTGTCATCTTGTATTAAAGTCATGTTTTATTCCATCTGGGGAGGTCAAATAATCTATTTCTTTAAGTCTTTTTTTCATTTGACATGAACTTTTTTGTTCATTTGCCTATTTTATGGTATATTAAATTAAGACAAATATTTAAAGTTCATTTTCCATGGCATTTGGAGGGTAATATTATAGTCTGTTGTGTCATTCTGACTGGACACTAAAAATGGCTTTTTAAAAGCTAAAAACAAAACAAAAAAAAAACTGAAAAAGAAAAAAATCTTGGTAAATGTAACCAGGAAAAACCTGAGAAAGCTATGCCAAGGCAGCACTGCATAGCAGAGAGAAGGTTACCGCCATCCCTTGCTAACAGGACTGTGGCTCAGATTACACTATGTTTTACATGCTTGTAAATGAAATCATTGGAAGGTCTCAGGGCACAGATCATATATGTTTGCAACATTTAACACTACCTTTGCTCTTTTCTGGAACTACTTTACAAATGAGCTAGAATTTCAAGAGTGAGCTCTATCTTCCTAGGACAGGAAGTAAATCTACCTAGTATTTGTGGAAGTGAGAAATCTCTGGGAAACTGGCAACCAAAACTACTTTCCCTTGAAACACCAGGTAACAACACCACTAATCTCAATGAGCATTATGGATTTTTTCCCTTTCTTTTCTTTTTGTTTGCATATTTTATTTGTTTAAGAAACTAGGCAGAATTGCGGCTGGGTATATAATTAATGAAAATGCAATGTAGTCAGAATATGCTATTGTTTTACCTGTCTATATCTTAACATTGCACATACACTTCCCAAAATCACCGTCAGTTTTATGTATGTTTTCAGAATATTTGTAGGAAATTCACTACAACAGCAAACATTTCTTCAAGGCTAGAAGCAATCTAGTTTTAACCAAGAGTGTATGATTCAGTACACGTGTGATGAATGATCTTCCACAGAAAAGTATATTAAAGTTCTCACCCCTGGTACCTATGAATGTAACATTCTTTGAAACAATGTGAGATAAGGTTAGAGTAGGTTAAAGTGGGGCGTTAATCAAACAATGACTGGCGCTCTGATAAACAGACTACGTGAATACAGAGAGATGGGGAGACACCTGGAGCACACCATGGGGCAGCAGAAAAGACCAGGTGCTTCTGGTCAAGGGGAAACTAGAACCACCACAACCTTCAGAAGCTGAAAGAGAAGCATGGAACAGATCCCCCATAGTGCCTTAGCAGGAATCACACTGCTGATCCTCTGATTTTGAACCTCTAGTCTCCAGAATTTTTGTTTGTTTGTTTGTTTGTTTGTTTTTAGTATGGGGAATTGAACTCTGGATTTTGCACTTGCCTGGCAGGAGGTGCATCGCTGAGCTAAATCCCTGACCCTCATCTGCAGATTTCTAACGAAATAAATTTCTGTCATTTTAAGCTCATAGTTGTCATGTTGTATTACAGTAGTCCTATGAAATTAAATCTAAGACCTAGCGCTATGGATGCTACAAAAATCCCTGCCACTGGCCATTGAACTGCAGAGGGACTGTGAGGAGATCTTTTCACCTTAGCTCCACCAGGCTCACACATGTGAGGACCTAAGTGTCACCAGTAGGCAATTAATATCTTTTCCAGTTCTTTTTCTTTGTATCTGTAATTTCAGCACAAAGAAAATAGTACCTGTGTGCCACTTGTCATCTTTACTGGAAAACCTGAAATATTAGAACAGTCATGGACATGAGTACACAGCAGTTCTGAAACTTAGCTGCTAGTATATGAATTCCACCAGGATGGGCAATTTGATGATCTTATTCATTGCTTCCTTCACATCTGCACACTTTCTTTATTTTTGAGTGCATGAATATACCATTGAATGAGTAAATCTGTTTCAAAAGTCTTCTTTTGTGATTATTGACTCAGTGACTCTTTACCCAATCTGGTACAGTAGTTGGTAAAGTTCTTAGACATCAGGATAAAGAGAAGTTTTATTAAACATAAAGGCCAAGAGTAATTCCTAGAACTTTATCCCCTTATGTCAAAAATCCTGCCTTAGTAATAACATTTTCACCAAGTTTTTAAAATAAGCATATATTTAACTTATTGTAAGTTAGTAGATTAAGTGCTCAAGAAGCATTTCCTTTAAGCATTGATAATGAAGGAACAAGGTTAGTTTGAAAAAACTCCCCCTTTCCTTGTACCAAAACTGATAATTTCTAAGCGCATAACTGCAGTTCTATAACCTTCCATTTGATGCTTTAAATACGCCTAAGTAAAGTGCACGGAAGATCACTGCGAATGTAAGCCCAGATTAGAATGGAAATAGTGTGCCTTTGCTCCTAAAGAAAAATTCACCAAGTAAGCCTTGCTTGTCTAAGAGAAACCTATGAGCCAATGTGTTCTTTTATGAATGGAAATAGACAGGAAGCACCAGCAGTTGGTACTAACTATAAAATTTTGGAAGAACCACAATCATTTCCATTGTCATACACCTGAAGAAGACACAGATTCTAGGCTATTTCTGAGTCTCTGAACAGAGCTTGAGTATCAATTTCCAACATAAGTCCTTGTTTCAAAAATTGAACTACAGCCTAGCACAGTTTCTACAGAAAGAACAATCTTCCTATGTTTTCATTATGTTAGTGGAAATGATTCTTTCCCCAAAGCTCATGCTTTAGAGCCCCTAGCTATGGCCCTACATCATAAGTAGACTCTTCATGTAGCATGCCCCCCACCCCGGAAGCATATTCCAGATAGAATAAGGCTCCCCTGTTCATCACTGTTTATTTTCCACACCATTTTCTTCCCCATGAGTAATAACACTATCATGAGTTTGGAATATTTTTCCCAGTGCAGACTAACATGCTGTTGTAAAGTTTTAGGGCAAAAATTCTGATTTGCTGCCTTGATTTCCCAAGTCTAACATTATGACAAAGTCATTTCTGCCCTTGAACTCTCAGAGAATCAAGTGAGCTCTGTCCTGCAGAGGTACATCTGCATGATCTCACTGCTCCAAAGTATGAAACTCTCACAGTAGGACTCCTACTAACACCAAAATCTGATTGGCTATTTCACTATGAAGGTGACATTTGTAACTCCTTACACCTCACTCAGTATCTAGAGGGAAGCATTACTATCAGCGACCTGTGAAAACGATCGCGATAACAAACCTCAGTCTCCACTCCAGCTGCCATTGGAGGTTTTGTTTTATAAAATGGTACCAGACTAGTCTGAGGAAAAACCCATAACATCTCCCAAAAACGTTCAGTTTTACAGACTTGCCTTGCCAAGAAATCCATAATGTGCCTTTCTAAGTTAACTTCTATATTTGAGTATTTCTGCTTCTTAAAAATAACCACCAGCCTACTAATAAAGTGCTGTGACTCCCCTCAGCAAACTAGAGACAGGTGCATAAACAAGAAGGTGGAAGGGGGAAGGGACAAAGGATTTCCTTGGCTTTTTTCCTACTTCAGTCAATGTGAATTACTTTCAAAATGGTGTTTTGATTTAAAAAATGCCTTATGTAAGGGAAAAATTTGGAGGAGCAGAGTGTGTGTGGTATGCATTGGAGGTGCCAGCTAAAGTGTTACAAAGTTCAAAGTATTTCTGTGTATAAGCGGGATTAGGATGGAGCCCATAAATCCTTTATTTAAACGAACATATATTTACAAATATTTTAAAATCATCAAAATACCCTTGAGACTCACTTTAATACTCCTGCTATACAGATTAATAAGGTGAGGATGAGATAAATAATTTACTATGGCAATGATCAGAGAAAGAACCATGATTTGAGTAGTTTGGGGTCACTTTATCTGACTTTTCTTTACATTTTTAAAGCAAATGAAGAGGGATTTATTATCAATTATCAGGAAAGAAACTTGCCTAACTGAGACTCAGTTAATACCTATGTTTCTCCTTCATTATAACTACTATTGCAATAATATAGAAACAAAATTCCTACATTGCGCTTTTGATGAGTAATCATCTTTGGTTTATAGCCAGTAACACAAAAATCAGCATTCCCTTTTCCGTATTAAGTAATATTTATATTAAGTTCTTTATACAAAGTAGAAATCTGTACTTTCAAGATCATTCTCTAAGATGAAAAATATTACCTAACGATATATAGATCAGTTGTGCAATCTGATTTGAAACAGAAACATTTGAGAGATTTTTATAAAATAAAATAATTATTGTGATCCTACTATGTGAGTAGTCATATTTCATGTTCTGGGGCTACAAAAGTGAACAAAATGAATTCCTTGATCTCAGGAAGATTAAATCCTAATGAAGGAAAGAAAATATAGAAGAAAAAGAAAACAATTTCAGGTTGTGATAACTAGTATAAAGCAAATAAATTAGGACCAAATGATAAAGAATGGGCCAGGGTACTTCTTTAGAGTTGACACAAAAAAGCATTTAGAGTGATGTTTGAACAGAGTTGTAGGAAATGGAGAAGCAAAGTGTGTGGGTGTGTAGGGAAGAATGCCCAGGAAGACAAGAGCCACACAATGAACCAGGCTGGGCAAATGGTCTTTGTTACTGGAGACATAAGTAGGAAATGAGATTACAAAGATGTGCAAATCATCTGAGGTTTTCTGCACTGGACTGTGAAAGGGGAGAGGCAAACTAGTGAAGAGTTTAGATGCTCCCAGAAAGGAAGAAATGACATATTTGATGAGAGAAGTAGCAGTGGAGATGGTGAGAATCAGTCATGTGTAGTTATGTTGGGGAGGGGGAGGTGACATATTAAATGATGCATTAGAAGGGAAGTTTGAGGTAAAGAAAGGGAGTAGTTCTCAGTCATTAGAACAAGTACCTGGGTGGATGGTTGTGATATTAACCTTGACAATCACACGGAGTTAGAAGACTTTTGAAGATGTACGTGGTGGAAGAACTTTGAGAAGGTACAAAAGTTCTTGATAAGGCAGCATTCCTTATTAAAGTTGCATATATAGCATTCAAATGGAGGAGATGAAAGGTCAGGTGTGAATACAATTGTCCCCAGATGTGTTTTAAAAATTTGAATATTTACAAAGCTCCCACGGTGGGGGGCTACAACTGCAGAAAAATTCTAAGTGTGGTAACATCCACTGTGCAGTTTTAAAAGATTCTTTTTGCTACACTTATAAATTTCCCTGAAAGAAATCTTTTTATTTTTTCTTATCAATTTGCTTTTGAGTAATGTACTTTTTTAAAAACCTTAATTCCAAGATCTGATTAAATTTCACTGAACACTAGCTTGCTTTTCCACTGACTTTTATTTATTTGTATACTGGATTTGGCAGCACCCGGGACTAGGGTAGACTGCTTGAGATCTGAGTGCTTCAATTTATTTATGCACTACCAAATTTCCTATCACTATTAGCAGAATAAATCCAAGACCAATTTGTTAAGTATGCAAGTGTGTGTTTCTGAGAAGCGTAGAGTACTCCTTTTAAAAGAAAAATATTAAAAAGCATACACTATAGGCTTTACAGAATTGTTTGAAATACATTTTCACAGAGATAGAAAAATTTGAAACCTATGGGTACGGTCTTGTAAACTGTTTTCTGATCTCATTTGACTGATAAATATTTCACCTGGTGTGAGAAATCTGCTTTGGCTTTGCCCATATTTGCCTATGTCACTCAACCATTTTATGTTGCAATAAATTCCATGCAAATCTGTGATTGTAGTTACTCACCAACTAATTTTCAAGGGAAATTGGAAATAAATGCAGTCCCAATGTGGAATATACAATTTTTGATGAAATCTACTGAATTTAATGCATGATTATGTGAAACTTACTGGATTTTCTTGTACCTTGAGTTTTCGTCTCCATTATTCGTACCTGGTTAATTCATTTTTTCTTTCTTTCCATTGCTTTGACTATTCTGCTTCATTTTCCTTAGAATCCTTGTGATATTTATTTGTGTGGGTTTTTTTTTATTTTTACCATAGTTTTTTTCCATATACATCTATTGCACCTAGATTTTAAAATACTAGTACGAACTGATAAACAAAATTGTCTATTCAGTAGGGCATGCTGGCACAGTCATCTAACCCCACCACTGTCTGTAATCTCAGCACTCAGGCGGCTGAGGCAGGAGGATTGCCATGAGTTTGAGGCCAACTTGGGCTACATAGTGAGTCCAGGTCAACCTGAATTACATGAGACTCTGTTTAAAAAAAAAAAAAAAAAAAAAAAACAAAGGGCCAGGAGTTTGGCTCAGTGGCTTATACACCTACCCTGGCAGGTGTGAGGTTGTGAGTTCGATCCCTGGTGCCGCAAAAAAAAAAAACAAAAAAAAAAACCTTATATACTCAGCAAGAAGTAACTATGCAAATGATTATCTCCACTAAGCTCTATTAAAAAAAAGGTGAGATTTAATTCATTTTAACATTAGATAAAAGATAGATAATGGATTTGAACCTATGATAACCCATTGGAAATAGCAGTGAGGTGGGAGGTGACGAGATAAGCAGAGTTAAGAGCTTAGTATCCTCAATATTCTCTCTATATCTGGAGGACATCTCCTCCACACCCCAGCCCTAAGAATAAAGGGCTCTGTAGCTCTGATCTATATCTACTACACACTGCCATGTCACAGTGATGGTATCAGAGGAAAAACTAGCACACAATCAAAACGTAAGGAGTAAGTCATGGTTTCACCACAACAAAAAGATTTCAACCTTCAGTTTGTTTTATTCAACTGTACAGCTGAGAATCTTGGATTCATAACAGAAGCAAAGTCCTTTAAAACATAGTCCTTATCAACATAGAATTCGTATGTATAATAATGTTTTAAACATAAAAAAGCAGTAATATTTCAAGTAAAAATTTGTGGACAAATTGGGGACTATGGACAGAAAGAAAAATAAGTAGGATTTTGAAACATTTTAAAAGTAAAGGTGGTAGAACTCTAAAAAGAGCAAAATTGTGACAGTTCAGTAATAAGAAGGCTTTAGCAGACATCGGAGATCAAAGCCATCTTATTAAAGTAAGTCAGATTTATATTTACTTAGTTTATAGGTTTTTATCTAACAAGTAACTTATCAGTGTTGATTTTCCCTTTTTCTTAGTGATACCTACATTGAAAGCAGTGAGATATTATGTATCCTGTTTCTGCTTATTTTAAAATATGTTCTTAGTAAAGCTTAAATCAAATACAGAGAATAGTGGAATGTCCTTTTCAAAATTTTTTTTTTCCCCAAAAGTCCTACAGAAAGGATTCATAAGAAGAAATGTGAGCTGGGGACTCTAAAGGATTTTTTTTCTTTTTTTTTTTTTAGTACTGGGGCTCAAACTCACAACCTCACGCCGGCTAGGGAGGTGCTTAGGCCACTGAGCTAATTCCCCAACCCTATTTTTTGAGACAGGATCTCACTATGCGGTTCAGGCTGGCCTTGAACTCACTTTGTAGTCCAGGCTGGTCTCAAACTCACAATGATCCTCCTGCCTCAGCCTCCCAAGTGCTGGGATTAAAGGCATGTGCCATCATGCCTGGCTCTCTTTGGTGACCTTTTTCTTATCAAATTGAATTTATTTTATGCTGTGAAAGGAAGTACTTCCTCATCTGAATACATAGCGAACAATCTATACTTGTTAGTATCCCTCAGGGACTAGGATTTGGACTTGTGAATCTCTTTGCACCTATTTACCAAGAAACTACACTCAGGAAACCAAACTGCTCAACTTGTCTTGAGTTCATCCATTGAACAATGCTCTTCCCCATGTGACGAAGGATGAGTCACAATAAAATGGAAATAGGGGAAAAGCTCCTGTGAACTTTCTCCATGTTGTAAAGCAAACCTATTTCCAAGTTTTCTTTTTTAGAATACTGTTTGGTCAGATTTCTTAAGAGTGCATTCTAACATACTCTTCAAATTGCAAATATGTACTTGAGGGTGACGACTGATCCTTACATTGCTTCTTCCTCAATACCTCACCGTGTGTAGCTGCACGGTCCTCTGGTCTAAGCTGCAAGGTCAGAAGTGAAGTAAGTCAGAGTGTAGTAGACTGGAGGTCCATAGCAGTGTCTGATCGTCGGCCCTCTGAAGCCAATGAAAATAATTGGACGAGTCATTTCCCTCCTTTATCAACAGGAGATAAGTCATATATAATCTTTTTCTCACATGGAAGAGTGAGGGTAAAATGTCAAATATTTCATTCTTGCCATTCTTTAGCAAACACTTCCTTTGGTTTGCTAAATTAACTGCAGTATGCTAAGTTCAAAGAACAGCAGCAAGATGGCAAATAGACATGATCCCTCTGAGTTTACACATTCTTAGCAGGAAAACAAGGAACACACAAGCCCAATGATAAAGCAGTGTAAAGTGAGGGAATTCCTCTGTGTAGGACCCGAGACTGTAATAAAGTGTAATTAACATGCCATAGAAGAGTCCGTTCCTCTTTGGCAGCCCTGGGACACACATGGAGTAGTCATTTAAATTGGGTTTGATCATAAATACTGTGTTTTGCAGAAATAGAGAAGGAACAACAGGAAGAAATTCAGAAGTTGTAAAATACAAACAATATGGCAATAGAGGAACAACAAACAATATAGCAATAGTTCTCCAACCTTGCATATGTGGAAGGTACTAATCAAAGTACTGTGCATATTAACTATTTGATTATTATAATGCCACTCTAAGTAGGAGTCATTTGTTCCTATTTTAGAGATTAAGAATATGTGGCACAAAGAATTGTAGTTGCCTGCCCACTTCTATCTTCTAGTATATTCCAAAATGATGGTTTACATTTAAATAATACGATGTCAAGAGCCACACTCTTACCAACATTTCTGTAGAAATGAGTCATTTCTACAGAGTCATTTCAGATTCACACATGGTAATAATTTTAAAAAATGTGTGCAGATGAGTGAAGGGACTATATCTAAAATGGGAATTTAAAGAAAACAGAAGTTCTCAATATAAATGCTAGTAACTCAGCATTTAAAAAATAGGCAATAATTAAGTTATTTCAATCTCTGATGAGAGTAGTTAAAACTCTTGGCTATGCTCAGTATCCTTTGGGCTGCAGGTTATCCTAAAGTAAAGAAAGTACTTTAGATACATTGGGAAAAAAATGAAAAATGTAAAACTAATCCTGAGAAAGGGCAGGAAATAGATGTGTTTGGTCATCTTCACTGAAGGACCTCACTGGAACATAGTTTTATCCAGAAGTCAGTTATCAACAGTGTCAAACACCAGTATTTTACAACTGTGATGTGTTTATCCAATTTTAAGTACCAAGTAGAGGTTGCCCATTGGATCTAATTTGGGTCAGCGCCCATAATTGGTACACAAACTATTTCTGGCTTACTGTTAGAGACACCGCAGTATCAACACATAATTAGATCGGGGCCTGTTATCAAAGCAGAGAACATGAATAAAAGCTGGGAAGATACATTAACTCGATACTCAGTTCAGTATCTGTAGGCATGGGGGAAATAGTTCTCCAGTTCCAAACTTGCATTTTTCATTTCCCTCTTGGCATTTATTTGTATTTTAGATTCACAATAATTGATGCTCAATAGTCTAGATTCCTCTTAGAAACTCTTTGTTCTACAATCTATTTCTGCTAATACGTCTACGAAGCTCCCAGTAATTCCTATCCCCCAAATCCATTACGTTGCCACCTCACTTTTTTTTTTTCATGAACTTAAAGTTTCTTTGAGGACAGTTTTCAATTTTTCTACTGAAAACAAGTAGTATTTACATAGTGCCTCTTAAATTGGCTGTTAACCACAACTAAATTTTCCAAGATCATGAGCTCTTTTACACTGGGGTTACAAAATGGATTTCTATGTGTAATTTCTCGTACTCTCTATGTCCTTAAATCAAGCATGTTAATTTTGTGACAACGCACAACCATTGCTTAATTTTCTGTGTATGTACCTCGTGTGTGTGCTTGTTCTATCTTTCAAAATATTCTGTTCCTGAATTAATTAGCTTAGGCTACACTTTGCTCCAGAAACAAAGAGCTCTCAAACCTTAATGAGTTAAAAGAACTGTGCATCAGCTTTCCTGTTACTGGGACAGAATTCCCAAAACTGACCCCTTAAAGGAAGAGACTTTGATATAGCTAATGATTTGGTTTCATGTGTGTGCATGCGTGTGTTTAAGACAGGGTCACACTATGTAGTTCAACATGCTCTTGCACTCACGGTAGTCTTTCTACCTCAGTCACCCTAGTGCTGGGATTATAGGTGTGCACCACTATGCCTGGCTTAGTTTATGGTTTTTTAAGATTCAGCGTGTGATCAATGGTCTCCAAGGCAGGAACATCATGCTGGAAGATTTCAGCAGAGCAGAGCTCTTTAGTTCTCCATGCCTGGAAAGCAGAGTGGAGGAGCAGTATCAGAAAGCAAAAGGCCAGAGACAAGACAGAGTACCTAAGGTCATGCTCCCCATGACCTGCCCAGAAACACCCTGCAGTTTCACTCTAGCCATCTTGGGGATGGCTTCCAAACCAACCAAGCTGAAACAATCACAACTTAACTGTCACAAGAACAAAAGTGAATTTTCATCTCAGATCTTTCTCATCATGTGGTTTTACTCCACATTCCATTTATTCCCAGAACAAGCTAATGGAGCTACTCGGATCTAGAACACAGAATTCTCTTGGCAGAAGGAACAGAGACAGAACAGGACAACCTGATGGATCTGAAAGCATTTTCTTGGAAATGGGGAATCATCATTTACTAAATCCAATCATTTGACACAATCTGACATAAGTAGGATAGGAAGTATAATTTTTTGCCATACTGTAGCCCAGCAGGAAGAGAAAATATATTTACTGTAATACTATCCATTACACTTTTGCATTTCCATCATCAACATGCTAAGCCAGAAAGACTGATGCCACCCAGATGTATTGTCTGGTTCTTCCAGGCAAAACATTTTTAGAATGCAGAACCTTTAACCAGACCTGTAGTCTAACTTCATTTTTCTCTGTTTTTCTCATTGGATTGCTTCAAAATATTGCACCTAGATTGCAACATTTGTGACAATCTTGTAGCTGTGACATGCAATGGATAGTGCAGTGTCTTGGAAGTAGAGGTTCATAAATGTTTGTTGAATATAGTTGATTTTTATCTTGAGAACAAAAAAGGGAACATTGAATATTTTCACATGAAGAATAAGAACAAAATATATTCAAACTGATTAATGTGGTAACTGGGCCATGGCTTCTCTAAGCATACTGGTTTATTTTTCTCTGCAAATATTTTTCCACAATATGTAGGTCACACCAGGGCTAATTATCTTCCTTACCTTGGTACCCAACCTATCAGAAAACCTAAAATTGCTGAAATACACATTTTCCAAATGATCTCTCTTTCACCCACATTGTTTCAGCACAGCACAAGTAAAATTTACATGACAATGACAAGTCTTTTGTTAGTGCAGTACAAATCTAACTGTGTATTACATCCAAATCTATTGAGCTCTGGGCTGTACCTCATTTTTACTGTATATCTAAAATCAAATGTGAAACTGGAAAAAATAATCTCTTTGAAATCATTTAATAAACAACCGAGAGTTTATATAAATAGATTAGCAAGGTATAAAATAATGTTTTCATAAAATAATTCAGTAATGAATAACTGTAAATTATACTAAGTTGTAAATAAGCTATTGCATCATATATTAGACTTAGTGAAGTCTTCAGTACATAAGGCTCCTTCTTCTGTCTCCGCTTCATTCCGTGGGTCCATTGTCTCACACCCTCCTCTTGACCTCACTGCTTCCCTTTTCAAAGGACCCTTGTTATCACACTGAACCCACCTGGTTAAATTACACTAACTTAATGGCATCAGAAAAATCTCATTTGTCTGCCAGGTAACTCATTCATAAAATTATGAATACATATTATGGTGTCTACCAAACAGATGCTCCAAACTCAAAGGATACAAGTTCAAATATTTCCCTTGAGATATCAGAAGAGCTGTTAAAGGGTATAACACAATTCAACTTACAGATGGGTACTTCAGCAGCCCCTAAAAGAAAAATCTTTGGAGTAATTCTTTTGAAAATGTCAAAGGCTTGAATTAATGTGGTGGAAGTAAAGCTAGAGACAAGCCGCAGTGATCTGAAGAATGTTTAGAAAGTAGGATCAAGTGGAACACAGGGAAATTTTCCACAGATAATTGTTTTCCTTTTGTATCTGCTCTTCCATATTAACTGCTGCCATATAAAAGGGTTTTAAGCTTTTAATAAAATATATGTTCATCATATTTTTAACTTTCGGCAGTGTAGGAGACACCTTGTGGCATAGCTACGGGGAGAATCCCAGTAACATTCATTTCCTATAGAATTGCACTAATTCCCCCTTCCTTAATTGAAATGGAAGTTAAAAATTCCTACTCACTCATTGACACAATCCAATGTAATGCATCAAAATCATATGGTAATATGATATCAAAAATCCAAATAGAAGGCATGAATTAATTTCTGGATCATTTTATCTCAAATAATACAGTTCGGAATGATTCATTGCTAGACATATATAAATTAACTTCATTTAGTATTCTAACACCTGGTTGATTCAGGTGGAACTAATAGTATCAGTTATCAATGTTCATTCCTGTTTAGTAAAATTGCCTTTTAATGTCACTTTGTGGTATTTTTAAGTCAGTACATAATAGGTGCATTGTAACATACTCATACGTTGCCTCATTCAATAGACAACATCCAAAAATATGTCATTCATAGAACTTTATTCCAAAGAGTTGATTTCAAAGTTTGTGGCAATGAGTGGAAATTCTGAATTAGAAGAGAACCTGTGAGAGTTTGTCAGATGGCTAGTGGCTAGAATTTCTGTTAAGAATTTTGGATCACATCTTATTCTGAGTAAATGTAAACCAAACACTTTTAGCCTTTGGTCTTATTTGTGTTATTTATTTTGTGGGAGAAAATGCAATCTAAATGCATATGTGTACTCATGTGATTCCTTTACACTTAATATCATTGAAAGGTTATTTTTAGAAAAAGAGGATTGATATTAAAAGTAACAGCTAAGTTTAGAAAAGCATTAAAACCCTCACAAGAGGATGGCAGAAGGGAGGAAAAGATTGCTTCCAAAATACTGTTACCATATTTTGCAAGCTTAGATGTAGAAAAGGCCTTGAGTACAGTAGGGAAGGCTCAGTCTCGATATTCCAGAAGCTTTTGAAATGTTAAAATCTTTATTTGGGGGTGGTGGTAAATGCAGGCAAGAACACACCAGCTACTGTTAGGAGAGAGCTATTTTGTTGCAGTGCTACTTCTTGCAGCCTGCAACTCTGGGGCCACATAGAACCACCCAGAGTTCCAACCTTGAAGCCCAGAGCTGCTGGTAGGCAAAGAAGCCAGTGTTATCTTTTTATTTGAAAATATTTCTCTCTGATGAAACGAGAGGTTGAGGGACTTACAATGCTTTAGTTTTTGTCATTTCATTTCCAACATTGAATAAAACAAACAAACAAACAAGCAAACCCCCTCAGAATGTTGCACACATTCTTAACCCTGACATTGTGAAGTTGTTCCAGGTGGATATAAAAGCTTTCCAAACAGCCTTGTGAGTTTTCAGGTGAGTGGTCATTTCTGTGTAGGTCTCCATACTCAGCAGTCACAGAAGAATGCTGAAATTCCTTAATTTTAAGATGCTCAAATATTGGATTACTTTTCTATGTTTTGGATTTTTTATCTAGGAAGATCACCTACTTGGCTCCAGAGCACAAAAAGGCTTTGGATATTAAAAAATTCATTTAGCAATATCAATTTTTATTGATGTCTAATGTTTTTCTAATGCCCAGAGTAGAGTCTAGAGAATACTCGTCATACCAGGAGTGAGCTGTCTTCAAAATGACATTGACACAGCTTTATTTCCAAGGTGGCCTTTGGGAGGTAGGTAGATTACAGGTGCTTTTAAAAATGCATTGACTCTTTTTCTTTTCTTTTTTGCTTTCCTTTCTTTTCATTTCCCTTTTTTTTGTTTACTCTCCCATTCCTTCCCTCTATCTCCCCTCCTTCCCTCCCTTTCTTCTTTCCGTTCTCCCCCCCCCTCTCCCCATCTCCCCCTTTTATTTAAGAAAACTGGGGAAATATTTAAGGCATCTATTCTTCCAAGTGAAATAATAAGAAATAGAGACCAGCTGTATTTTTATTTCTGTTCAAAATTTGCAACATGGTTATCTTTTTTGGTTTATCAGTTTAGACAGCATTATTTAAAAATAGTCTGGAAAACTAGAAAGAAGATGAAAGATTTCATGGGAGATACACCCCACACTGCTACAGGGCCTTCTGGATCATCTCACAACCAGCCTCACCACACTGAAAATTAAAGCCACTTAGTGGACAGTTTTTCAGATTCTTTTGAATTAAACTGGGATCAGAACACTTGCTTAAAAAATAAGGACATCAAAATTAATTTCCATCAAGAGCATTTGACTCCTGAAATTTTATTTTACTTTAAAAATTTTTATGAATAATTTAAGGAATATACAATAACTTTCAGCCTGTGCCTTCAAAAATCTCACTTGTTAAACATATGAACACACATACGTAGTACAATCATTAATAATGAAATATTAATTGACTTATTTCAAACACTTCGAAGTGTAACTTTGTAAAATCAGTTGTAAATCTTGTTGATTAATGGCATATATTTGTTTATAAAAATAAGTTCACTGAAACGTATGTTTTAGAGATGAAGGTTTATATTGTTTCCATAAATACAAAGGATATAAAGTGATGGAGATGCATAATTTATCCTGCAATTAGATTTTGTTTTTAACTGGTGACTTATTTTATTATTCTGGCTACATGAGAGCATTTCAAAGACTATCTTTTTTAATTGCTCTAATTAAAAATGAGAGCTCTTGTTCTTCTGTGGATTGATCACTCGATAAATTGTGGTACAATAATCCAAAGCAACAATACTCAGCAATAATAAGGAATAAGCTTTCGGTCTGTCAAACAACACAGATCAATGCCAGTGATCTCTGGAGGCTCAAACTCTAGTCATCAAATCCTTCAGGGCAGGAGCTGCCCACAACATATCTGGAAGGTTGGATTTCCCCTACAGAAGAATGGAAAGCCAAATAGTAGAGCCAAATAAAAGTAGTCTCAATCCTTAAGGTTTTGGATTTGCTGAGAAACTGTGATCTTTTCTTCTTTTCTATTTCTCACTTTTGAAAAGGAACACCTATCTTTTGATGGTAGCATCATTGTATTTTGGAAATCTGTAGCATTTTTTTTTTATTTCATAGGCTCACCACAACTGAAAGCAAATCTACCTTAAAATAAATCCTATGCAGGTTACAAGATTCAAGCATAAAAAATGATCACACAAACAAACAATGACAGCACACACTGTTCTTTTTGATGAACTAACAGAGAAATAGTAGCATAGTTATCTATCTTCACACATATACAGATATACAGTTATATGTGTATACCTACATACATACAATCTTTTCCTTTCTTCCTTTTCTTTCCCCTATCCCAGTTGTTCTTTCCTTTTGAGCACTTTCTTTCCCTTTCATTATTACAATATCCATTGTACATTTTGCATCTTATTACTCTTTAAGTTTTATATTATTATTATTTATTGTTTACACTAGGGAGACAATCTGATATTTACAAATGTGAGTCTGATTTATTTCACATATTAGTATAGTCTCAAGTTGCCTGAATCTTGTAACTTGAACAACAATTTCTAAAACAACAATATGCAATATATTAACTAGTGTTGATTTACTGGGTTTTTTTTCTCTATTATTTCCATCCTTTTTTCTGTTTCCTTTTCTAAAATTAAAAAAATTCTATCCTTAGCTTCATAACATTTTACTTTAGGTGATACTTAGATTCAACTTTAGACTTCTGAATTGGTACTGAAACAAGTTAAGACTTTCAAGGCTACTGGGATGGAATGAATTAATTTTGCAAGTGAAAATACGTATTTGGCTCAGGACGTGGGTAAAGTAAAATGAATGCTATCCACTGCTTCCCCCTGCCCACTCATTCATTAGTTAAAATCTTAACTCACAAGATGATAATTTTAGAAATTGGGAAATTAGGGAGGTGATTAATGTATAAGGATATGGCCTTCATGAATGGAATTAGAGACCTCTCTTTCTCTTTCTACAATGTGAGGTTACAGCAAGAAGATGACATCTAGAAAGCAGCAGGCTGCTATAATCTGAATCTGGCCTGGTCCCCAAAGGTCTATGTGCATAGACTTGGCCCCTAGTTGTCGCTAATGAGATGAGGTCAAATCTCTAGGAGGCAGGGCTCGGCAGGAGGTCATTGGGAATATGCCCTTGAAGCTTACTAGGAATGTGCCCTTGAAGGTCATGGGGAATGTAACCTTGAAGGGGTTCATGGGATTCTAGAGCTTCTTTTTATTCTTTTTCACTTATTCTTTTTTCCTTAAAGTGAGAAGTTTTTATCTACCACAAATGTTGACCATGAGCAGTCTTCTCATAGGCCCAAAGCAACAGGGCAAACTGAGTATGGACTGGAGCCCAGGGGACTCAAAACTAAAATAAACTTTTTTTATGTTATAAGTTGATGATTTTAAGAATATTTTTAACAGTATGGAAAGCTGCCTTACACACAAGCTATCATCAGACACCAAATTTGCTATCACTTTGATTTTGGCTTTTTCAGGATTCAGAACGAGAATAAATAAAAGTAAATTTATTTACTCCTTAGGGGTACACAAATCACCAATTCTAGTATGGAAGTATAGAATTTGCTGATTGTTATCTCCCCCTTTGCGGATCACAAACAATGCTCTTGTGTGGTGCACAGACAGTGCTGACTGTGAACCGAGTCCAGCCCCTCTGCTCCACCCTTGCTCAGTCTCCTTCATCTCAATGAAAGCGTCCACACCTTCCTTCACTGCGCCTTCTTGGTTCTTATGCCACAATAAATATATTCTCAGCAACTTTGCTTTCCACATATTTTGTGAACACTACTCACCCATCAGTTAAAGGGAGAAAATATTGGAGGCATTTAAACTCAGATAAGTTTACTAATTTGAAATTCAATATACACCATGAAATTAAGTACTTAGTATAAAACATTTACAAACCAACACTTAAAAATAAGCGAAACCTAAAACTTTAAAATCTCTTGTGTTCAATGCTCCTGTTGCACTTGGGAAATTCTCATTCCGCGTTCTTCCATGGCATATTTCAGGCCTGGTAAAAACTCTCTACTGGCAACTCCTTGTCTTTAAAATGACACCCATGGTCTAATATACCTGTGTATCCTTCATGATTTGGCCATTGGTGTCTCCCACTGTTCATTTTGGTTATAATTGACTATATTTAAACTCAATATTTTATTAATACACAATTAGGCTCTTTTGAAGAAACAGTGTATCTATATATATATCTATTTGCAAACTATTGTTTCTGTATGGAGTGTCCTTTTTTCATGAAAAATAATGATTTCAACACTTAGCTCTTAGATCATTAATCACCCTTTGCAGGAGCCACATGTAGCGGACCCATTCCCTACTATTTCTGTTCTTTGTGCTGTTCGTCTCCAAAGTAAAGAAGTGTCTCACTAGGGGTACACAGATCACCAGTTCTAGTACGGAAATATAGAAGCTGCTGATTGTTACCTCATCATTTTAGCTTTACTATATATCCACGTACCAGGAAATATTAATAAACAATACTAAATTTACATGTTTCTTATAAATTACATATACATATGTAGTATACATAATACACCATTGACTTTACATACATTAAGTGTGTACACAAATTATATACTTACATACTTATAGTATGTTCTCCTGTTATAGAAGCATAACATTGATTTATACCTGCAGTTTTTTCCAAGTTTTTTTTTCAAACTGAGTAGATATTTAGCATTATTGTTGCTCTGAATAAAGGAGATGTAATTTAATATCTCATGTCAACTCTTGTCTATCACACATTTAGTATGACCACAGCTTTAGTTAAACAATGTAGTTTCTTTGGAGAATCTATTTAAATAAGATAATCAGTTTCAGATTTTTTTCCTTTAATCACTAGAGAAATAAAAGTATCTATATATTATAACTCATCTAAGTTACTGTAGAGTGACTTAAACATGAGACAAATTCAACGCAATCTCTAAAATATTATTTACCTTTTTAGTGTTCTTTGATGCTTTCCATATTTTTATAAATATTTTAAAAATTTAATGATAGTAGCATACTTGTACTTTAAGGCATCATTTGGTTTTTAAAAATTAAAATTTAATAATAATGTATTCATAACTTAAAATTCATTGAGAATGGGAAAGAATTTAAGGAATGTTAAAAGCTTTGAACTGTTAGTCCTAATGTGTGCTACCTGTGATACTATGTTGGTTATTTTTTAAATCAATTTTAAGTTCTAAAATGAAAGGAGGAGGTGCATGATTCGAATTTTATCCTTAAAGATTTTTATTGGACATGAAAATTTGTCAGACTTACACACATAATATTTAGAAAAAATATATTGTGTTTATTCTTCTTAACATTTTAGAGAATTCACTTTAGTACAGTGTGATTTAAAATTTGGGTAGTAAGTATTTCTCAACAATGTTCTTATTTTCAATTTTCTTTGGCTTTGCATTAAAATTTCCATATTCCTCTCATTTCACAGTATTTCAAAAATCATATATTAAGTGAAGAGTACCATGAACAAGAAACCCAACATTAAGTGCACATTATGTTCTGTAAAAAATTTATGCTTTTATGATGTTGGCACAAAAATAGTCATGTCAGTGGAAAAAAATACAAAAAAACAGAAACAGCCTCAGGCACAGACAGCTCCTTGAACTTTGAAAGAGTGCCCAAAACATACATTGGAGGAAAGATAGTCTCTAATATATGCTGCTGGAAAAATTGTATACCTCCCTGCATAAGACTGATTCTAGAACCGTGTATCTCACCGTGTACCACACTTAAGTCAAAATGCATTGAAGATCTTAATGTAAAAACAGAAACACTTAATCTGCTGGAAAGTACAATAGATACAACTCCTCAAGACATATTCATAGCCTAGGACTTTCAGAACAGAACCCCAATAACATAAGAAATAATACTCAGAATTAACATATGGAATCACATCCAGAATCATATTCCTCTAAACAGCAAGGGAAACAACCAACAGAGTGAAGAGACAACCTACAGAATGGAAAAAGAATTTTGTCAGCTATTCCTTGGGTGGAGGACAAACGTATGAAGAAGTCAAAAAACTTAGATTACCTCAAACTCATGGCGCAATCAAAAATAGCAACAGAATTACATTCACTTTTCAGAAAAAGAACAACAAATGGCCAAAAATATGTAAAGAAATGTTATCAGTGGCCATTAGAGAAATGCAAATTACATTGAGATTTCAATTTACCCCAAAAAAAGTGGCTAGCATAGAAAATCTAATAATAACAAATGTTGGTGAGGATGTTGGGAAAAAAAGAATTCTTCTACATTTTTGGTAGTAATGTAAACTAGCACAAGTACTACGGAAACCAGTGTAGAGATTCCTCAAAAACGTATAGCTAGAAATTTCATTTGATCCAGATATCCCCTTTTGGGTATCTTCCCAAAAGAGTTAAAATCAACATATCATAGGAATATATGCATACTCCTATATGTAGCAGCAAAATTTATAATAGCTACAACTTGGAAGTGTATAAGGTCATCAAAAGATGAATAGGTAAGAAAATATGGCATTTATTTACAATAGAGGACTATTCTGCAATAAAGGAAAATAAACTTAAGAATTTTGTAGCTGAATGCAGGCAACTTGAGAATGCAATGTTAAGTGAAATACAGTGAGACACACAAGTTTAAACATTACATGGTTTCCCTTATATAAGGAAAAAGAATATATATGTATGTATATATATATATATATATGTATATGGAGTAAAATAGAAAATAATAAATAGAATGTAGAGAGATCAATAATCCCATAAATTATCTATTCTACTAAAAATCTATTTTAATGTATATGCCAACTCATTTCATTTATGCTATTAGTTTCTCTTAGTTCATTGAAAAGACAGCTTTTTGCTATCTGTTTGTTCCTTCTTTGTAAGATAGAATCTTTATAAACTAATTTGAAAATAAAGATACTGTGTATTTACTACTCCTGTTTTCTTCTTAAGGATATAATTTTGTTTTTATCATAAAAAAGAATTTATGCATAAAAATGAAAAGCACTTACTATATATATATATATATATATATATATATATATATTCTTCCAATGCTGCAAAACTAAAAATTTTGGAGTGTTAGTAGTATTGATTTTACGTGGACACGATGCCAGTATTTCTCAATCTATTCACTTCTCATTCACCTTCGTATAGGCTGATAAAGTGAATTTATAAATGCTTTTTATCTTCTGGCAGAGTGACATCACATTTTTCAAGCTCAGACAACGAGAACAATATTTTTTTTCTCTACTGCAAAATGAAATCTGGCTCATTAAATATCTTCTTTTAGTGTAATCTTTTACACAGGAAGACTCTATGATTAAGTGGTCAAATCACTGATTCAAATATTGGGTGTTCCCTCTGTTTATTCCAGCATTCCCCAAAAAATTATAAACCAAATTTATGTAGCATTCTTAAATAAGATATGTTTCCCAGGTGAATGGCAGAGTATTATCAAACACAGAGACACAATTTTAAAATTACAATGTAGCTTGAAGAGTTTTCTTTCAGAATATTGGTCAGAACCCTTAGAACACTCAGCATGTTATCATATCACATTTCATATAACACTGTGGTTTATGAGAAAAAGAATGTTAGGTGTAGAGATCCTGCAAATTATGTGAAAAGAATCAGTTATTAAAGCTTCATTAGGAATCTAGATTAGTCAGATTTAGCAGAAAAAAATCCAATATTCCCTATATATATATATTTAATATTCCAATATTAAATTTATGTGTGTGTTTTATTTTCTGTTTATTACTGGAAATCAAGATGTGTGCAGGACTTCTTTCTTTCTCATACTCGCGTGGTGCCAGGACCCCCACAGCCCAACTCCTGAGAGGGAGGGCAGAGAAGTTTCAGACTCACGGAGGCACAGATGTTATTTAAAAATAGTTAAAAAAAAAAAAAAAAAAAACCAGAACACACCTTTAAATAGGTATGCAAGACAGTTCTTGTAAAACACAAATACATCTCCCTTTTTTCTCCTTTACTTTTTTAAAAAAACCCAAAACATAAACAAACAAACAAACAAATCCAAATCCTTGGCCTCTACCATCTGGGACCCCTTTTCTACACTCTCACCCCACAAAAAATTTTAAAACTGTAGTTAGCACATGATGTACATTTCTGAAACGATTTATCTTTAAACACAGAAGGAGAGGAGGAAGGGCTTGTGGTCCACCTACAGGAAAAAAGGGAGAGGGTGTCGCAGATGGACCTGTTTAAGACAGACAAATAAAAAAATGTTCTTTTCTTTATATGAGTATGCCACTCCCACAAAACAAAAGTATGTTCCAAGTGATATTTGGGACATACTTATATCTAGACATGTTATTCAGCATTTATCATAAACTCAAATACAATTGAGAATCTTGTTTTTTTTTTTTTTCCTGGTGTAACATAAATTTACAAAATGTCATGTTATAGGTCCCTCTGGTGAGAATTTCTACCATTCCTATAGAATAATTCTGAATGTGATCCCCATTTCTATTAGTTCTCCGGCTAGCCAGCAGCTTGGGGTAACATTTTACATTCAGGGTCTTCACGGCAATTCCGTCTCTCTGTACAGCTACTTGAAACTTAGCCAAATTTTGGGGCCATTTCAAGAAAATCTGAAAAATTACACATGAATTTTGAATACTATTATTGCCCTTGCCCATTTTAGCTGCCCTATCCTCATACCGTATCTTCTCATTTCTTCACTTATTTCATTCAATTACTAGGAATGGATGGTAAGAAGAAATAAAGGAAATCAATATTTATTCATATATTGATGCTATCTTTATTAGTATATGTTTCCTTAACATTTCTGTAGCTTTGATTTTCCAGTTGTATTTGGTTAGCCCAAGTTAAAACATTCTATCTTATACTTTTCAAATTGTTTGAAATAGAGGCAGGTAAGTGTAACATATTAACCTAAGATTGTTAAACATGGAAAATACCCAACATTGAGAAAAAAGGAAAGTTGATGTATCTGAAAGTATACTAAGTAAGGAGTCTGAATACAGTTTAAAATTACATGTCTGCCAACTGCCAGGGTGAAATTCTTGCTTTTAATTTCATCTTAACTGCTTTTATCTAGTTTCCTCTAGTCTTCTAAGCTTAAGCAAAGACATTTTGCATGCCATTACACTAATGATAATTCCTCCATTTATTCATTTAGCATTCCTAAAACAAATATTTGAACTTCTTTATAGGCAGGGAAATGTGTTGAGGCATAAAGCTAAAATTATAAGGCAAAGACGAAGATCTCGTAAAGCTTGTATTTAAAATAGGAAAAACATTACAATTTTTTTACACAATTTTAAAACTAACATTTTGTGTTCTTGCTCTCTGGAGATCTCAAATTTCAAATAATTTAATATATTTTTATCTTTGCCTACATGTTTCTAGAGAATATACTCTCACTACTCTCTTAGTTTTATCTATTTGGTACAGTTTAGATAAGGAATTAGTTTTCTTACAGTTAGGATCTCAATCCTAGCCACATCTTCCCAACAAGATTATGTTACAATATTTGGTTACCATAGCACATGCTATTTCCAACATCATGGTTATGCAAGTACTTCTATTGTCACTCAACATACTATGATTGTACATTATCATTTGTTTATTATTCTAAGAAACAACATAAAGTTGTCAGCATTTAAAAATTAATGAAAATTTCAATTTGCCTTCAGCTTAACAAACCTGTGAATCATCAGGGCAAAGGGTACATCCCTGAACAATATGAAAACAGATTCACAGTGATTCCTTTGTCCTTATCGTGGAATGGTACCCAAGGGTAAGTGGTCCCTGCCTGTCTGCAAGGAGGAAATTCATATGTCAGAAGAGTAAGGATATCTATGACCAAATTTCTGCCTAATGTTCTAAAACATCTGGGAGTTAACAGTTACTTTTTTTTTTTTTTTTGGCAGGTTCGACTTCCTGTGTACTTACTTTTATTTTCATTCTTTCCACTAATTTCAGTACCTTAATCTGTTCCAAAAGTAAATTTATTTCAGGTATTCTATCAATCACATTTCTTTTCTTCACAGTCTCTACTCTGGGGTCCTCTACTCCAGGTTATCCTGAAGCTCTGTTGGTTTAGGAACTGCTTATCTTCAACACTTTATTTACTGTTCTCTCAAATATTTCTCTTTTATGGGACCTGTATCCCTCATTTCCCTGGAACAGTTATTCTTAGTAGTTGTCAACAGAAAATGCACTGAAAGCCAAATATTTTTACCTTTTGCATGTCTGAATATGCCAGGAGTTTAATTGGTCACATTTGCTTAGTCATTTTATTAGATCAGGGATTCTAGTTTGTAGTCACTTTCTTTCAGACTTTTAAAGGCTGTAACCACTGTTCTCTTGATCTCAGAGTTGCTGATGTCTGTCTGTCTAAAATTGTTAGCATTGTGATTCAACTTTAAAACATTAGACATATAAGTTTTCTTGTTCACTTGAAAAAGGGATTTGAAATCATCAAAGCGTTAAGTGATTAAAGTGTAACTTTGATAACAAGGATCAGTAGGATTCTTATAAACATGATCAGGGGTATCTGACGAAGACAAAAGAAAAAACAAAAATGACATCAGAAAAGCCCAGTGATTGGGTGTCAAAAAGATAAAATAACATTTCTGAAAGAAAGGTTTGTCACTCATATTATTAAAGGTCTTTTAGGTATTTTATCAACAAGATGCTAATGATATCTTTGATAATAATTATGATAATGCTGAGAATTGAGGATTGATGTAAATAGCCTGAAATATATTTGAACCAAGTCTAAAAAGTACTGGATTCTAGCCAATAAATTTCTGGCTGCCCTTGAGCAAATCGTAAATTTCTGCTACTTATCTATAACCTGGAAAGACTGGACTTCATAACTTGAAATGTCTCTTTGACTTTGAGTGTTGTGTGGCATGCACTTTCTGCAATTTGATACGCATAGTACTGCAGGATCACATTTGAGTCTTACAGCAACCTGTGAAAAGGCAGGGCCAAAATTTTCTTTCTTCTTTACATTCTCTGCCTTTCTTTTTCAAATCATTTTGTCGATGGCCAGATAGAAAGTGTGGTCGAGGCTGATTGTCTGAAACAGAGCCAGGTTTGGAACACCAAGATCTCATCTATCCAGGTTGGTCTCGGTACACAGGATGTATCTGATAAACAGCAACCCAGTGCTTCTGCTGAAGTCTAAATCAGGAGTCACTGATTCCTCAAAGGGTTTTGAGGGTTTCTCAGGATTAGAAATAAGTTCTTAATGGATCTTAACTATGTTAAATTTTAAGTTAACTCTTCTTGTTGTATACTCATAAGATGGATATGATTTAGTGCTTAACTGCAGGCACCATTTCCTGTAACTGGGATAGAACCCAGAGTACTTTACCCGCGAGACACCTCCCCAGCCTTTTTTAGCCATTTTTAGTTTGAGACAGGGTCTTACTAAGTCACTTAGGTTGGCCTCTCACAATCTTCCTGCCACAGCCCCCCAACTACTTGGGACAACATGAGTCACCATGACAGGCAGCTGCTTAGTTTCCAATTGTTGTTCTTCTTTTTTCATTATGGATTATTCAGTTGGTCTTTGTGTCCTTTTAGTTTGCTACTATCCTGGTTATAACTCAGCAATGCACAATAATATATGATACTGGCATAGAAAATATTTTGTCATAATATTCTAGTAACGAAATGTTAAAATGTATACACATGGCAGTTCAAGTGTGAATCACACATAGGATTATTACAAAAGCATATTACATACAAAGCATGTTACCACGTATATTTTAATTATATCTTGTAGATGAGAGAGTGACTGACCATTTCCATCACTGAGCTGCATTCCACCACACACTGTCTTGAATGTTTTATAAGTGAAGCAGAACACAAAACAAATCCTTATGTTCTTTATGGTCCAGAGAACTTCTAGAATTCCCAGTTGACCTTAGCAGTTGCCAAGCAGTGCAGATATGTGTTAAGAAATACGTCACATGAAACTGAGTTATTGCAGTGCTATAGATGGAGGAATATCTTTTCTTTTAAAAAAATACAGATTAAACTAAGTGTACTAAAACATTACAAACCTAAAAAATGACTACTGGGGTTTTAGAAATGAAGCTCATTTAAATATTCTATTCATTTGTTTAGGGCTTTGCAGTTTAATGTAAACTTATAAAATAAGCTGCACATGAAAGTAGCAGAGCAGATTCAACAAGTCTGAGGAGTGCCCTTGATTATTAAAGTCCTATGCTCATTACATTCAAATGTAAAATGTAAGCAAATCTTCTCTGTATTTGTCTTAATAGTCAAACTTCTATGTCCCAAAGCAAGTAAGTTCATTGGATTACAATTTCCACTAACAAATTTTAATGTATTGGCTTTTTGAAAAATGGCAAAAATCGAGCCCTTCAACTGCAGCAGGAGTCAGAATTATGGGAAGATAGATTTAAAAACCAATATATTTTCTGTCTAGTCCAAGAAAGGATATAGGTTAGCCATTGTCCTGTACTCAAATACTTTTTACTATAAAATCTTATTCTCATCATCCCACTCTTTCTAAACTGAAAAAGAACAAAAGCGTAGTGACTATGTAGTTTAATAGACTCCTACTTCTTAGACTGACATATTATATTGTAAGAGCTTATGAAAGACAGAAAGGCTTTTCAATTTTTGTAACAAGACCATTTGGGTTACTCTATTCCAGGAACAAGACTGTGCACTAGATATTTCTTTCACTGTTAGTGAGTCCATCAGGTCTAAGAGATGGAAGAGACACATTGTCCTGAGACAGTCTATGTATTAAAGAGTGTTCATTGATCATTGTGTTGACATTGATTAAGAGGTCCGATGGAACCTCAGTTTAAAGATAGGTTCCAAATTTTAGATATATCATCTTCAATACTGGGAAATGAAGATTTTAATCATCTCCTCAGAAATTAATGACTATAAAATATTTCCATTTCTGTTACTGGGTCTACCTGAAACAAAGATATATTCATATTTATTGTGTTTATGATTTATTTTGTCTTCCTTACATAGTTAGTTCTAACAATAGGCATTGAACCTATGTGCACTCATGGGCAAAGCACTTGTTCTACCACTGAACTGTCCCTAAGAATTTTTAGGGTTTTTTTTTTCTTGGTAATTTCCAAGGTCTTTGGAGCTCAGAAATCATAGTATCTCGTTTAGTTTGGTTCAGGAATAGGTGATGAATGTATTTATTTACAAACTCTTTGATTTTCTAAGATAGTCACACCATTACACATAGTGAAAGAAGTTACTGTAGAAACTGTCACAACATAAACTATGGAGTTATTTATCACAATTGTTTTCCAGGAGCCATTTAGAAATATTCTCTGTCTTTATAATAATAAGTATAATTTAATTAGATATTTGTGATGGTATATTTGAATTATTATTGATGTTACAATGCATAAACATTTCAGCTGAAGATATTACAAAGTATCATTCATGTGATTTTTGCTGGCTAAACATCACTAAGGCCTTGCATTTTGTGAGTTGTACAATACATAAAGCATTTTTATGTGAGTTAACTAACCAAATTGATGCTGACATATCTTGGGCATTTACTGGACAAGGAATGCTTTTTAACAGAAAGTTTGAATATAAGATGTGAAGCTAAATTCAAAAACAAGGAAAAAAGGCATGAGGTATTCCAGAACAAACAACATGAGCTACAAGTGAAGTTAGAGGCAAACAAGAAGGATCACATCTGCGTGGTAAACAGAATCCATGGCATGCTCTGAAATCAAACTAAAAATGGTCAGAAGTGAGACTGGTTCTTCTGCACCATCCATACAGACCTGGAGATTTTTAACTGTGGGCACTTTAGTTTCTTCATCTTCAAAATGTCAGAGGAATAAGATACAAAGGGAGGGGAAAGGGACATAAAAAGAATTATGATGTTTATGTACATGTGCCATGAAGAGTGTGACCATTACATACTGCTAACATGTACTAATAAAAGTAAAATTTAAAAATGTCTGTGATAACAGTTGCATTC
>RJWM01024414.1:15374-30988 GCA_004363535.1 Dasyprocta punctata | reverse complement strand
CCGCTTCTTCTTTTGAGCATGACTTCTCGGCTCCTACGTAGAACCCTCAACCCACTGCACAGCTCCTTCACCCTGCTGGCATAGACTTTCTGGTTCCACCGCTGACCTGTGGCCTTCCCAGCACAGAACCGTAAATAAACTGGCGTGAGCCCTTATTGGGGGCTCTTAGATTCCCAGTTGGTACTGTGGGAGGCATTGTGATGCATTTGGGTCTCTAGTGGGACCCTTGCATGATATTGCTGTGGGATCCAGGCCCTCGGCTATCCTGGGTCTTAGTACTGTGGAAGGATTTTCCTGCACTGTCTTGCGTTTTACTTTGGGTGATTATTATAAAACAGTATTACAAACTCTGTGTCCTGTATGTAGTTGTTCTCCCTGTAACCCCTGACTACAACACCACCCCTCTGGGCTGAGGACTCCAGGGCCGCCGCCACTGTGGCCACAGCTCTCTGACCGTGCATCCCCAGGTTCCAGCAACTCCTTTCACAGAGTGGGTCAGCTCCAGGCAGAGGCACTGCCAGCCACCACCCTCCTGGTCTAAGTGCCTCTTTCCACTCTTTCTGTGGGCTTCACTTCTTGCTTTAGATTCTTCCTGGGTCCAGAGGACCCACCTCCCTCCTTCTTGTCTTCCCCATGTTGTTATATTCCAGCATCTGGACAGTATCCTTCAGGGAGGCCGCTTACCCTGCTATTTACCATTCTGCCATCTTGTGAGAAAAACCCTCCTTTCTTCACTAGTTAATAAATTCTGGGTGAAGCCCTGGGTTAGGACCTCTGTTTCTTGAATCCTCATCTGGTTCAGACTAAGGACTCCTTGGCTGCCCATATCTGTAAATATATCTGGGTGTCTTTATTCTCACCATTGGTTGCAATGGACATCGTAGATTAGAATTAACTTGTCAGGATTCCAATAACATTTCCATGGGATTACAAATATAAACTTTCCAGACCATAAGGAAGATGGGAAAAGGTATTACAATATTTGAATTACAATATAATCTCTTTTCTACCTGTGCTTTTAGCCATTAAATCCATAACTTAGGCACTATTGCTTTGAGGTCCAATACCATAAACTTAACTGTCCATTGAACAATTCTTCTGTACACTCCAAGTATCAGTTGAAATTTCCAAAATGGAATTTGAAGGATTTTATACTTTTCTGAACTTGTTCCCTTCTGGTATTCCCTCTTTGACTGAGGCAACAAGTCAGATTCCTGGGAATCAACCTTATCTCTGTCCTCTTTTTAATGCTTCACACATAACAGGACAACTAACTTTTTCCTAAACATTTATTGGATTTGGCCCTTCTCTCCAGTCTCTTGACCTTAGTAGCCATCTTCATTTCTCTCCAAAATTTTTTCAACACCCACCAAACAGCCTTCCTGCTTCCAGTCTGTTTGCCTCACACTTGCTAATCTCACTCTCCTGCACAGCTTTTAGCAACAGAACAGGGTCTGCCACAAAATGATCATGCAATCTATATTTGCTGAATGGATGAACAAGTTAATGAATGAGCTCCTAGCTATTGTAATCCCAAATAATGAGTATGGTAATCCAAGTACTGAAATCTTTTCTCTAGTTTTCCTCACAATCCAAGAAGTTACATTTACAAATCCACTGAGACGTTATTGGAATCCCAGTAAGTTAATTCCAATCTACCAACTCCAATGCAACCCATGGCAAGAGTAAAGATTCTGAGACATATTCAAGATTAAGGGCAGCCAAGGGGTCCTAAGTCCAATCCTCGTGAGGACATATGGACAAAGTCCTTGATCCTAGGCCTCTCCCAGAATTTATTAACTAGTGAAGCAAGGGGGTGGCTTGAGGATGAGTGACAGTGAGGATGGTGGGAACTATGTGAGTAATTTGAGCTGGCTAGCAAGGTAATGACAAAGGTATCTCTGCAAAATGCGGATAAAGATATGCAAGGGGCTCAATTTGCACAACCCAATCAAGATAGCAACTGAATTGTATTAGGAGGCTGCTGCTTCAGTTTCTGATATGCAAACTTTATGCCCTGGGAACTCACAGCCTCTTTCTCGAGGCTCATCCCCAGTTGACATTCCTGGAGCTCACTGGTTCTGCCATCCTGCTATGCTTTATACATTTTACAAAGGTCACTTTGGGAGGAAATGGGACACTGCCTGATAGCTTTAAAGACTACATACCAGTACCTGCTTTTGATGTGTAAACTTTTATGCCCTGGGGACTCATAACCTCATTCTCAAGGCTTATACCAAGTTGACATTCCTGGAGCTCACTGGCTCTGCCATTCCGCTGTGCCTATATATTTTACAGAGATCACTATGGGAGGCAACAGGACACTGTCAGATGGCTTTAGAGATTACATATCAGTACCTCAGCTAGTCTCATTTGCAATGCTTAGAGCCAGTTGAAGAGAGAAGGAAATACCATAGTCAGCTCTGTATACATCAGCATAAGGAAATAAGTTTTGATATAATCAAAGTTGCCGCAATTGTTCTACATTCAAGGGGACCCGCTTAAGTTGTCTCCCACACTAGCCTCACTGAGTTTACAGTCCAGCTGAGACATTAACAATACCAAAGTATTACTAGATATTGGGGCAGTGTCAAGCAGCATTCCTGGCTATCTGAGACTCTATATTTATAAAGGATTGGGACACTGATCAAGTTAAGCATCTCAAGTGCTGACTGGCTGGATTTATGTTTCATAACAGGCCCAAGAGACTAGGAAAAGATGACTTACACAAATGAAACCCAAGAGAACAAATATATCAGGTAGTTATACTCAGTGATGCCTCTAATGATTCATAATGGAGTTTAAATTGCTGTGATGATTCAAGTGGAAGAACAGCAAACTGAATTCATTGGAGAGAACTAGGAATGACAGCATAAAGAAAGAATAGGATTTATTTCTACATACTGAGTTCAAAATCTTTTATTGAGAAGTATTTGTAGATTCACACGAGTTGTAAGAAATGATACAGATAAATCTTGCTTATTCTTCAACTAGTTTCCTCCAATGTAACATCTTCAAAATTACAGTATAATATCATATCCAGGAAACTAATAGTGATACAATTCATTTATATTCACTACTATATGTGAATATTTAGAATCTATGTAATTTTAACACATGTACAGATTTGTGTGACCATCATTACGGTCAAGAACAGAATAGTCCTATCTCAAGGATTCATCATAGTACCTATTCTTTATTATTTTATTGTTGTTATTATTGTTATTATTGGTATCAGGGATCAAACTCACGACCCCACGCTTGCCAGGCAGGCACTTGTGCCATTGAGCTAAACCCCTGGCCGCCATAGTACCTATTCTTTAATAACCACATCTACTTCCCTCCAAACCCCATGCCTTCATTGATCCCTGGCATCCACTAATCTGCTCTCTATCTTTATTTTGTTACTGCACAGGGCCAGAGGAGGCCCAAAGGAGAGGTGAAGGTTGTAGATTCCCTGGCTTCCATTACAGAAAACTAATTTTTTTTTTCTTTTCTTGAGACAATCTTGTAATGTAGTTCAGGCTGACCTTGAATTCACTATGTAGCCCAGGGTGGCCTTGAACTTGGTGATTTTCCTGCCTCATCCTCTCAAATGCTGGGATTACCAGCAGATATTATCATGCTCAGCCAGAAAATGAATTTTTAGGATGCATCAGTAAGAGGTGTAAGGATGTTTATTAGGCAGAATTTTAAAAGTACACAGTCAAAGAGAATAAAGTATAGGTCCTCAAAAGAGAGAAGCACATTATGGCTGTGAGTGCTACATTACTAGGATTCAAGGGGTAGAAATCTATGGAAAGAAAGGGTTTGATTTACAAGTGAAAGGTGATGCCCTTTCTTTAGGTGAAAAAGCCATTTTACAGGTGAAAAAGCCCTTCCGACAACTTAAAAGCATGGGCCCACACTTGTTATGTCTTTAGGACCCTTACAACTTCGGGGGGATGAGTTTATTGGAAGGCAAAAAGACCTGAGTAACTTTGTGTCCTGATGTTTCAGTTTTTCTTACAAGTGTAATTTTAAAAATATAATTTTCTTTATCTCCTTTGTACCAGTCTTAATTTTTCTATCCTACCTCAATTTCAAGATTATATAAATGGAATCATAATACTTTTTTTTCCACTCAGCACATTTCCCTTGAGACCCACCAAAGTCTGCATATCATAGTTCCTTTTCTTTACTGAGCAGTACTCTGTTGCTTAAATAAATGTACCGTAGTTTATTCATTCCTCCAAGGACATTAAAAAAGCCACTATAAACATTTGGGTGTAGGTTTTTTGTGAACACAAATCTTTATTTCTTTGGAATAAATGCATAGGAATGTGTTTGCTGGGTTGTATGATTCACTGGTCAACTTACCTTTTGCTGGTATGAGTTACCTGACTACTACAATTTAAAGGAGGAGAAGTTTAATTTGGCTTATGAATTGAGAGGGTTCAGTCCATGGTTGGCTGGTTCCAAGAAAGGAACATCATAGTGGAAGGGTGTGGATAGCAAAGCTGCAAAGAGAGAAAGCAGAGCACAAGAGTGAAGTAGTATCAAGAGATACACCTTCCAAAGGAATGCCCCTAGGGACCTACTTCCACCTGGGCCCCACATCCTAACAGCATATTTAGCTACAAATATCAGTGGATTAAGCTACTATTCACTTTAGCAGCCACATGGCCCAATCACCTCTCCAAGAGTCAGTTAATCCAATCAAGATTGCAATTAAGCTTAACCATCACATAAGGTACTTGTGTATATACCTATGTAGCTTTAAAGAAACTATTAAATATTTTTCTAAGTGACTAGACCATTATAAATTTCTACCAGCAATGTATGAGTGACTCAGTTTCTAATTTCTTTATATCCTTCCAAGCGTTTGGTGTTACCATTTTAAAATTTTTAATTCAGTCATCCTGGTACATGAGTGATAGAATCTCACTGAAGTTTTAATTTCCACTTACCTAACGGCTAATTATGTTGAACATTTTTCATGAGCTTAAATGTTCTCTGCATACTCCTTTTAATGGACTGTACTTTGCCAGTTTCTAGCTGTGTCTAAGGGTGAGTATTAAGCATTGAACCCAGGGCCTTTGCACTGACATCTTCAGCTCTTTTATACATTTTAATTTTGAGACAGGGTCTCACTATGTCACTAAGTTGCCCAGGCTGGGCTCTAACTTGTGATCCTCTTGCCTCAGCCTCTCAAAGTTCTGGGATTACAGGCATGCACCATCAGGCCCACTTTGGTTTGTTTTTTTACAGTTGACTTTTGAGAGTTCTTTATGTAATCTAGATATCTTTTGTTGGATATGTGGTTTGCAAAAATTTCCTGCTTCATAGTTATGAAAATTTCTCCTGTTACTGAGACTAAAAGTCTGTACTGTTTAAACTCACAAGGTCAGCCAGGCGTGGTGGCGCACACCTTTAATCCCAGCACTCGGGAGGCTGAGGTAGGAGGAGCGTTGTGAGTTAGAGGCCGGCTTGGGCTACAACGCGAGCGCAAGGCCGGCCTGAGCTACATACACAGTGCGACCCTGCCTCAAAAATCCAGGGCCGGGAGTTTGGCTCAGTGACTTAAGCACCTGACAGGCGTGAGGTTGTGAGTTCAATCCCTAGTGCCACAAAAAAAAAAAAAAAAAAAAAAAAAAAAAAAAAAACACCAAACCATGAGGCCCAATGATGAACCTGAAGTCAATAAATTCTGAAAATCAGCTTTCTTTATTGTCACTGTGCCAGTGACCCAGTGAAGAACAGGACAACTGCAGGTGAGCACCATTATTGTTAAAAGTCTACTATGGACCAAGTGCTGGATTAGGATCTAAAGATTCAGAGACGAGAAGGTATCCTCTGCCTCTAAAAGGTTAGTTTAGTGGAGGAGACAGTTAAACAAAATACTAACAAATAGATATGCTAGGTGCCAAGATGGAGCTTTTCCAGGATGCAACTATCACAAGAGAAGGAACCAAAGATAGGCAATTTGAAAAAATCTTCCTGGAAGACAGTTATCAAGCCTAATTTAAGAAACCATCTGCTTCCAGGTGTGGTGGCGCATGCCTTTAATCCCAGCAATCGGGAGACTGAGGTAGGAGGAGCGTTGTGAGTTCCAGGCCGGCTTGGGCTGCAACGTGTGCGCAAGGCTGGCCTGAGCTACATAGTGCAACCCTGCCTCAGAAAACTAGGGCCAGGAGTTTGGCTGAGTGGCTTAAAAGCCCGTCTGACTGGCGCAAGGTTGTGAGTTTGATCCCCAGTGCTCCAAAAAAGAAAAAAAAAAAGGAAACCATCTGTTGTAGTTGCGAGTAGGTCCATTTCTTATATT
Organism: Dasyprocta punctata; assembly: GCA_004363535.1. Classification (NCBI taxonomy): domain Eukaryota; kingdom Metazoa; phylum Chordata; class Mammalia; order Rodentia; family Dasyproctidae; genus Dasyprocta; species Dasyprocta punctata. The sequence continues at coordinate 24,684 of RJWM01024414.1, read as the reverse complement.
ACAACACATTTTCCAACCTCTCAGAATTTAGGCTGCCTACACCACAATTGTTAGGCAGGTAGTTAGACATTAGTGGACCTGAGGAAAAAGGGGGAGGGGTCCAAAATAGCATATCTTTCCAGTTAAGAAACAAAGACTTCCAAATATATAACACCTTCATAATTATTTGTTAGGTTTCTCAAGCCCAAATTGATCCCACAGAACACAGTGACCTTTTAGGGTTACACATTGCATGCACCTCTTCTGATATCTGGCCACTTGACTTTAATTTTAAAACAAGGCATAAGCCGGGCGTGGTGGCGCACGCCTTTAATCCCAGCACTCGGGAGGCTGAGGTAGGCGGAGCGTTGTGGGTTCGAGGCCGGCTTGGGCTACAACGCGAGCACAAGGCCGGCCTGAGCTACATAGTGCGACCCTGCCTCAAAAAGCCAGGGCCGGGAGTTTGGCTCAGTGCCTTAAAGCGCTTGCCCTGGCAGGTGCGAGGTTGTGAGTTCAATCCCCGGTGCCGCAAAAAAAAAAAAAAAAAAAAAAAAAAATAAAAAAAAAATAAAACAAGGCATAGAGCATTCCTGGATGCCAAAGGTGACAGCCCAATGATATCAGGAAAGGACATGTTCTTGAAAGTCCTTCTTGCCTTGGCTTAAATTAAGAATTTATGTTCATAGTTTTCTTTTGTAAGTTTCTTACCAGATTGAAGTCCCTGAGGAAACACTGACCATTTAAAGAGGACAGGAAGGCATCTTGCAATTTCAAAGTAACTTCTAAGTAAAATGTTGATAAGTACAAAATTACTTTAGTTCCCTGAACTCCAGGAACAACCCATATGTGGACAAAAAAAAAAAAAAAAATCCAGACTTGGCGAAGATGCCTTTGCGGTGCAGCCCAGCTTTTCTCTTGAAAGTATAACTCCATCTAAATCTACTTTACAATAAATGATGTCTATACTTCTGCACTTCTGTGCAGCTGCCTATGTATCTTTTTTTTTTTTTTAGACAGGGTCTCACTATGTAGTTCAGGTTGATCTTGAATTCACTATGTAACCAGGGTTGGCCTATGAACTTGAGGCTGTCCTCCTACCTGAGCTTCCTAAGTGTTGGGATAATAGGTGTGCACCACCAGGCCTGGCTTTGCCTATGTATCTTGAGCAGAAGTGAGGGCTTACTTCCTTTTTTTTTTTTTTTTGGCGGCACTGGGGATTGAACTCACAACCTTACCCCTGCCAGACAGGTGCTTAAGCCACTGAGCCAAACTCCCGGTCCTAGTTTTTTTGAGGCACGGTTGCACTATGTAGCTCAGGCCAGCCTTGCACTCGTGTGGTGGCGCAAGCTGGCCTAGAACTCACAATGCTCCTCCTACCTCAGCTTCCCGAGTGCTGGGATTAAAGGCGTGTGCCACCACGCCCAGCCAAGGGCTTACTTCCTTGCTGCACCAGGACTCAGCTTCATGAGGGCATAAATTAGTAAGAAGGGCCTAAATGTGGAGAAGGATCATTTTTAGATTATTCTTTTCTTGTCATTTTGCAATACTTAGCACCTATTGTTGTAACGTGTGAACCCCTTGTTGCCTGAGAGTACCCCCCTGGCCTGCTCCTGTAAGGGCGTAATGCCTCGATACACACACATTTTACTTTCCCAAGCGCTGTGTGCCTGAGAGTATCCTCCCTTGTCCTGCTCTTGTAAAGGCACGATGCCCTGATTAATATGAGTTGTACTTTCCCAAGCGCCACGTTTCTGTTCTGTATTGTGCCGTTTACCTAAAACCTAGCCAGGAAACTATCCCCTACCCCAAATGTACGAAACTGTCCCCCGCCCCAGGTGTTTGCGGTTTTACTACTTAAAAGCGGCTTGTTTCCTCAGCCCAGCACGCAGTCTTTCCTATGTAAATGGGAATGCTGCATCACCAGGCCTGTGCTACTAAAGAGCTCTAATTTTTCCAATCGGCCTTTAAATTGAGAGTTTTTATTGGGATAGAGCGTCGGTTACATCACCTATCAGGTAGTTTTATGATAGTTTCCAAATGCTTTTGAATCCTTGTGGCATCTTTGCATTTTTTTCTTTTTCTTTTTTTCTTTTTGACACCGACAGTCGAACTCAGGACCTCATGCTTGCCAGGCAGATGCTGCACTGCTGAGCTAAATCCCTGGCCTTGTGTTGGCAATTTTTCTGTAAGGTGAGAATATTAGAATATCTATTTCACATGGTATTGAGGATTAAATAAAATGAAAAAGGTAAACCTTTGAAACAGGTACATAATAGCACACTCAATAAATACTAGCTATTATTATCACGGTGCTAAATCATTCACGTTATTCCCAAGTCTACCTTCCACACATTATAAGACCAGGGCTAAAGTTACGTAATAGCATCTAGGGAAAAACCAAGGATATCTCTGAATTACCCAATTTTATCTAACAAAAAAAGGCTGCAGAGATTAAGTACCATCATATTCTCAAGGATGCAGAATAATCTTATCTTCACATAGAAAAGTTCCCAGTGTTAGAAAATGTGCTATCCATTATCCACAGGATGAGAGGAAAAAGTAAGATGGTGAGTACAGACAAATGTCTGGGACAGAGTTAGGACATCTAAGTCAGTAAAGCACCCAGGAATAGTAACTTTGTTTTTAAGCATAGTGTATAGATCCCGTCTACATAATACAGTAGTACAGGCCAGAAGACTGATGACTACATATAACAATGGATTTCAAAATGTTAGGAGCATCATTTAATTTTTGTTACTGTTTTCGTTTTGGTTTTTTGAGATAGAGTCTTGCAATGTAGTCCAGATTGGCTTTGAACTCCCTATGTGGCCCAGGCTGGCCTCGAACTTTTGATCCTCCTGCCTTGGCCTCTTGAGGGTTGTCACACACCACAAATTTTAAATGTAATATTATTACACTGGCACAATCGCACACACCTATCATCCCAGGACTAGGAAAGCTGAGGCAGAAGGATCGCTACATCAGCAAGCATGAACCATTTATTGCTGGTTGTCCTCAATAAAGCCATTTTTCTTATCCATTTATGCGAAGATTAATGTTTTGTTGGTGAGCTGAGAAAATGGTGTTTTTTTGATCCTAACTGAAATGATTCTGGTGATGAAAGATGGAAAACCATTAAGCACTGTGTAAATCAGAGGACTAAAATCAGGATTTGTCGAAATAGTTCAATCCAACAGTAAAGAAATTTATTTTTCCCTCTTTATCACTTACATTCATCCTTCCCTAGGCATTTGTGTCTTAAGACCTAACAAAAACAGGAATGCACACCTAAATCACTACAAATGTGCTGTACCACATGATAAACACTAGCCACATGTGCCTAATAAGCCCGTAAATGAACCTACTCTCAAATGAGATGTGGACTGGGAGTTTGGTTCAGTGGCTTAAGTGCCTGCTTGGCAGACGTGAGGTTGTTTGATCCCCAGAACCGACACACACACATAAAACACATTTCAAGTGAGATGTGCCGTCAATCTAAAATACAAACTGAATTTCAACCGAGAAAAAGTATTCATATTTTTATATTAATTACATGTCTTAATGATACCACTTTGGCTATATTGTGTTAAATGAAATACATCGAATTTAGTTTCACTTCTTTTTACTGGTTTATTTTGTGACTCTGGAACATTCATATTTGTACCTCGCATTGTATTTTTATTGGATAGCATTGCTAGATGAAAGGGGGAAGAACCTGCTGGAAAAGTTCATTTTCTTAAAATTTCTGGAGGCCAAGACACAGGGGAAGAGTTGAACCTTGGTCGCTGTAGGTATGACCTACAGATGGAAATACCCAGCGTGAACAGAAAGGGGTTGGGCGTGCTTAGTTTCTGCTCCCCTCCCCCGCAGCTAACGGAGCAGGTGGCAGGGCTTCCGCTAGCGACCAGGCCCCGGCGTCGGCTCGGCAGGAGCGGGGCATTGAGCCCACCTGCGGCTGCCAGCCGCGCTCGCGCCCCTCCCCCGCCCGGGCTCGTACTCTCGGGGCGTCAACCGTCAGCCTCGCGCGTCTCTCGGGAGAACCACCGAGGAGTTCAGGCCTGCCTCGGGTAAGGGTGCCCTGCTTTTCCTGACCTGGGTCAGGGAGCCGAAATGCCAGGGACCAGCTACGGAAGGACCGGCCCGCGGCCGAGCCGCATCTCCACGAGCGGCCTGGAGCCGCAGCTGCGGGCCATTCGCGGCGGGCGGAGCCGCAGCGGGCGGGCGCGGGGCCTCCGGGCCGCGGGGGGCCGCTGTGACCCGTCCTGGCCCCACCGCGCTGAGGGTGGGGGCGCGGAGGCTTGGGGAAGAGTCGGAGAGCGGAGGTAGCGGCGGGGCCGGGTGTTGTGGAGCGGCGGGTTCACGGGCCCGAGCTGCCGTCTGCCCCGCCCGAAGCACGAACGGAGCCGAGCGGCCCGCCGCGCTCGTCCTCCATGAGGCCTGAGTGAGGCGTAGCGGCCAGAGTGGGCCCGCCGCGCCTCCCCCGCGTGCTGTCCGGAGCGCACGGCGGCGGCCCGGAGGAGGAGGAGGAGGAGGAGCATGTCGGACGGTTTCGATCGGGCTCCAGGTGCTGGTCGGGGCCGGAGCCGGGGCCTGGGCCGCGGAGGGGGCGGGCCTGAGGGCGGCGGGTTCCCGAACGGAGCGGGGCCTGCGGGGCGCTCGCGGCACCAGCCGCCGCTGCAGCCCAAAGCCCCGGGCTTCCTGCAGCCGCCGCCGCTGCGCCAGCCCAGGACGGCCCCGCCGCCAGGGGCCCAGAGCGAGGTCCCCGCCGACTCCCAGCGGCCTCCCCGGCCCGGGGCGCTCCCAGGTACGGAGCAGCTCTAGGCGACCCGGTCCTCTCGGGCCAGCGCTTCCCCGCGGCCCTGCGCGTGCCGAGGCCCGGCGTGGCGTGCCCTCTGTCCGCGGTTCCCCGAAAGCACCCCGAGGGGCCTACTCGTTTCGGGGGAGGAACGAGCGGGGACCCGGCTAGAGGTGGCTGCCAGCTGGAATCCTTTGTGCGCCCCGGCTGGGGGAGGGGCCGACGCGCGGGCTCAGAGTTGTGGCGTCCGGGGAGGAAGTAAAATCGGCTCCTTTGCCCCAGCCAGGTGAAGTGGGACCTGAGGCGAGCCACCGCCTCTGTGTCACCAACTCCGTGAAACGGGGAGGGAAGGATAGCCCTCAAGCGTTCATTTGGGGGGCAGGCATCTTCACAAAAGAGCAAAAGCTCTTTTGTTCCTTTTGCAGGGTTTCTGTACATAATTTGGCCACAATCTTAAATTTTGTGTTTAACTCTTAAAATCTGGTGTTTCTCAGATGGTTTTTCAGTATATATTAAGTTGTTATACAAAGGAATAAATTTATCTAACACCCCTTTTTTTCTTAGAACAAACGAGGCCCCTGAGAGCTCCACCTAGCTCACAGGATAAAATCCCACAGCAGAACTCAGAGTCAGCAATGGCCAAGCCCCAGGTGGTTGTGGCTCCTGTGTTAATGTCTAAGCTGTCTGCCAACGCCCCCGAATTTTACCCGTCAGGTTATTCTGCTTATACAGTGAGTACACCGTTTTCCTCAAATCCTGGGTTAATACTACTGGAATACAGTAGTGTGATTACTTCATTAGTATGCTGGTGCTTTCTGCACTGCCCATAAAAACCATTAATTCATTGCTCTCGTGGAAACAACTGATTGTGAAATATTTTGTAATTAAACTACTAGTATAAACTTGAAAGTAAGAATTTCTTGTTTCTTTGGTTCACTGAAGTATTTCAGCATCTATAGAGTCTCCATTAGCTAATAATTCTGATGTGAAGGGCATCTTCAATTTGTAAAACAATATATTTCCGAATTTTATAGACAACCTGTAGAGTGGCCAAGAAAAACTGATTTTATTTTAGAGAGGCAGCTAAATATTCATTAATGGCTCTAAGGGTAAATGTGATGTAGTTTTTGCGATGTAGAGAAATATACATCTAGGCTCATTTCTAGTGATTGTTAGTTCATTGTGTTAAAATGGAAGTGTTTATGGTGCCAGTTACCTGTTGCAGAGATGTTGGAAGTGGTTTTGATAAGGTATTTGGGTATAAAAAAACTTTAAACTTTTAGTTTTGTTTTTGTCAATATCTTAAAATTGGTGGTGGTTTTCTTAGTAGCAGAAAGCACAAAGTGTAGTTAGGCTGGGTAGAAAGGAATTTGTTATGCTAGGTAAATCCAGATGAATAATTGTGTAGGATTAATTGTACAGCAGTGTTACTGGGTTGAAAAATTGATTCTTCGGCATAAAGCCCACTTTCTTGTCATCTTAGTTTTACTGAAATATAGCATAGTGTACATAAAGATTAGCAGCTCATTTTACAAAGTGAACACTCAGGTAACTAGCTTCACAGTCAAGAGAGTCCCTCTTCTGATTATTTGCCCAAGGGTAATCACTGCTTTAACTTAAGATAGTTTTGCCTTTTTTTTTTTTTTTTTTTTTTTTTTTTTTTTTTTTTTTTTTTTTTTTTTTTTTTTTGGTACCAGGGATCGAAGTCACAACCTCATGCTTGCCAGACAGGCGCTTATGCCACTAAGCTAAATCCCAGGCCATTAGTTTTGCCTGTTTTCAAAGTTTATATAAATATATATTGTTTCTCATATTCACTCTATCAAAATTAATTCATGTTGTAACATAATTTGAGTTGGTTTGTTCTTACAGCATTTCATTGCACGACTGTACCAAAGTTCCATTTGTTGATGAAAAATAAGCAGCTTCCATTTTAGGCCATTAGGAATAGGATTCCTTTTCCTGTCCATGGCCTGGTGGATATAACCTTTATTTCTGCTTAGTATATATCAAGGAGTAGAACTGCTGGGATATAGAATAGCCAGCTTTAGTTGACATTGCCAGATAGTTCTCCAAAGAGATCATTTCACTGTATATGCTGAGTAGTATATGATTTCTAGTTGTGCTGGGCAGCGCTTGGTATTTTCCATGTAGCTGTTCTGATAGGTATGATGTATTTAGTTGTGGATTTAGCTTGTATTTTTGTGACTAATGATGGCACACTGGGGGGAGTCTTTTATATTTGATAGGGAAAATATGAAAAGCTGTACTTCATAGACACTCTACCCATCTTATATATGAAAAAGCATTGGAATTGTAATGGACAGAGTGTAGGCATTGCAGGAGGAACAGTTGATTTGGAATGAAAAGCAGTTGATTTGGGGTGACACCAAGCTTCGATTCTTGCCAGAAAATCGTATTCGGCTTAGAAAAGAAAAGAAAGATTGGAGAGTTCTGTGAGCAGTTGAATAAACTCTTAATGAGGATGTTCACTTTCACAGCTACAAACAGTTCCCCACTTGTTTTCCTTCCAGTTGACTTCTGTTTTATGATGTGATAGATGCAGAGTCTTTCACAGTACTGTATGTAGTTAAGTGATTCATGGGCAGTAGAGTAGTAAGTCTTGTTAGTTCATTTATTTTGTATTGCTGTCTTTTAGACATTCTTTGTTATTCTCTGGTAGATAAGCTTCTATGTGTTGTTTAACAGAACAAATTATATAAACTACAAAACTGGATCATAGGTGTGTCTTCTTCAGTGCTCAGTGTATGGTTTCTAAAATTTTTTTAAAGCTTGTTTTCTGTTCATATTGGATATCACAAGTCTGAATTTTCTGGCTTGTTGAAATCAGAGAATCTAGCCATGGTGAATTGGTATTCTGATAGACAAGAAATTGGCTGGAGCAGAATAGAGGCACACCATTTGCTCTGGCTTTCTTTATTCATTTGTAACCCACTGGGATTGCATAGGTGTTCGGGCTTGCTAAAGTGATCTGTGCATTCTTTGGCCTTACTAGTTTACCCTCATATTTACTATATCTCTGTCAAGGCTAAAAGCGTTTCTCAATCTATTTAGTCATAGGACAGCAGAAACTATTGGGATAAGATCTTGTGAGGGAAACTTTCCTTATAATAACCATAATCTAGAGTTAGCTACATTCAAGAAGTAGTTGAGTACTTATCCATGAGTTAGATTTATTTGTTTATTTATTTATTTTGTGCCAAGGATCGAACTCACAACCTCGCATTTACCAGTTAACTGCTTGAGCCACTGAGCTAAATTCCTGGCCCCCAATGAGTCAGATTTGGACATAAAACAGCAAACAAAATAGACAAAAATTCCTGACTTCATGCAGCCTGTAGTCTAGTGGTCTCCCTCTTGTGTTTCTAGAAAATGTCTGAGTCTGCTTTTTGTTCTTTATGTGAAAATCTTTTGCCTGGTATCCCTGAGCTAAGTCTTAGGAATACATTGTTGTAGCCAGACACAGCGGCACACACCTGTAATCCTAGCTATTTGTGAGGCCGAGGTAGGAGGACTACAAATTCCAGACTCTGTTGGGTACTTAGTGAGACCCTTGTTTCAAAATAAAAAATGAAAGAGCTGGAATGTAGTTTTGTGTAGAGTGCTCCTGAATTTGTTCATATTTAAAAAAAAGAGAAATTCTTTTCAAGCAACCTTTATGATAAATCTTTTCTATACTTTAAGTCTTTTAAAGCCACAAGCTCTTTTGTCTTTAGACCTTTTTTTAATCCTGCTGCTAGAATTTCCTACTTTTCTTAGCAATGAAGTGCTGTATCCATTTATTCTTTCTTTGTTTCTTAGGCAAACTGTATGTATTGAATATTTAATCACAGTTTACTTACCAGTACCAAAGCATTTATTAAAAGGTGAAAGTCCTCCCTCTGCAAAAAAAAAAAAAAAAAAAAAAAAAGGAACTCAGTTTTTTTCCTAAGGGTATCCTTCTTCAAATTAGTACGTAGTTTTTCTTTTTTCTTTTCACTAGTAAAGTGCTCTAAAATATAAATCTATTCATTGTTAGCACTGATTTACCTCTCGCCGACTGTGCAAACCTCTGCAGTCTGATCTCCCTAGATGTAGTGATACTGTTTTTTTTAACAAGTTAATGATGCTCTCCTTATTTTTAAATCTATTGTCAACTTTCATTTTAGCCCTTGAACATAATATGATCTGTTCACACTGGGCGTGGTGGCGCACGCCTTTAATCCCAGGCTGAAGTAGGTGGAGCGTTGTGAGTTCAAGGCCAGCTTGGGCTACAACTCGAGTGCAAGGCTGGCCTGAACTACATAGTGTGACCTGTCTCAAAAAACTAGGGCTGACGGGCGTGGTGGCGCACGCCTTTAATCCCAGCACTCGGGAGGCTGAGGTAGGTGGAGCGTTGTGAGTTCGAGGCCGGCTTGGGCTACAACGCGGCGCAAGGCCGACCTGAGCTACATAGTGCGACCCTGCCTCAAAAAAACCAGGGCCGGGAGTTTGGCTCAGTGGCTTAAGCGCCTGCCCTGGCAGGCGCAAGGCTGT
>RJWM01024414.1:0-15274 GCA_004363535.1 Dasyprocta punctata | reverse complement strand
ATCACCCAGCTCCAAGGCAGGGTGGCACATGGCAGTGGGACAGCCAACCATTCATGGCAGTGGAAAACAGCAAAAGCTACAAGGGAGAGAGAACAGCCTCTTCCCATCCCTTATATTGTAGGCAGGTAACCCACCCTACGCCACTTATAGCACTCACACTTAATCCCAGCATTAGACCATGAATCAAGCACAAACTGTAGATTCAGCAGCTTCTGAACCACACCCCATCCCCCCACCCCTGCCCCACTGGGCTTTAGGGAGACATTCAGGCACAAGCTGTAACAAGTTTACACTGGCCTTGAACTCATGGCAGTCTTGCCCCCTACTCCTCCTGAGTGCGGGAATTACAGATGTGTGCCACCTACCCCCCACCCTTTTGTGGTACTGGAGATTGAACCCAGGGGTTCACACTGAGCCACATTCCCAACCCTTATATTTAAAAAAAAAAAATTTGAGTTGCTGCCAGGCTGGGCTCAAACCTGTGATCCTCCTGCTCAGCCTCTTAAAATGTTGGGATTGTAGGCATGAAACACCATGCCTGGTTAAAGTTACCTTCTTTTGTCTAGTCTGTCAAAAGCTCCTTTTATAATTTTATGGAAGCTAAGTACATAAGGCATTGACTTTATTCTAGGTTTTTTCTTTCTGTGTGTGTAAAATCTGCTTCGTTCCAACACTCAGAAACCATCATAATTAGATTCTAGATTAAGTTGATTTGGTAGCATTTAATGTAAGCATTACCTTCATTTATCTTCTCTTATGACTTCTGTGGCAGCACTTGGTTTATCCTCCCAATTTGCAGCTCATTTTATTTCTTCTCCTTTCAGGTTAGTCCCTGAGGTATTTTCCATTTTATTACCTTCCTGGCTAATTCCATCTGTCCGCAGAATCTGATTGTCACCTTCCTACATGCTAATAAACTCAAAATCTAATTCTTCCTTTGAACTCCAGGCTTATGTTTCCGTTTGTTTGACTTCTTTATGAGGATCTAATATTTAAACTCAAGTATAAAACAGTAAAACTGTGCATGGTGGTGCACACCTATATTCCCAGCACTTGGGAGGTTGAAGTAGGAGGATTGTCATGAGTTCAAGGCCAGCTAAACTACCTAGTAAGACCCTGTCTCAAAAAAAATTTTTTTAAAGTATAAAACAATTCATCTTCTGTAGGTTCTTTTGTTTCTTTTTATTTTGGGCCAAAAATTTGGTAATATATTGACACGTCTCTCCTTCATACCCTTGCCCTGGTTCAGTCCAGCTAATTTAAATAGTCATAACTATTCCACCATTTCATTGTCTTTTTTTTTTTTTTTTTTTTTTTTTTAATCCTCACTGCCTTGGATTGTCAGTGATGGTGAACCTTTTAATGATACGAACAGCCCGTTGTGGCACATGTGCCATAGGTTCATGTCCCCTGGATTAGGTTCTCATCACTTAACAATGTATACATAGTTTCTGTTATGAAAGGTACATCTTCCAATTGATATCCTTCCTAAGCTTGCTGTAGAATTCTAAGAAAAGTCAATAAGGTTTGAAAGTATTCCTTAGCTTGAAAACCATTTGACTCTACATCAAAGACTGAAGAAATTTGTACTTGGAAAAATCTGGTGTTGGAGAACTAATGCAGGCTTTGATTCAAACATGTTGGGATGCCTGTCTGTTCAGAGTACTCTGCCTCTTTTTTGCTTCAAATGAAAGGCTCTGGATCCAACCTTCTGTTCTGCTATATTCAGAGCAGCTTTACTTTTCTTTTACTTATCAGAATTCAGACTTTCTTAAAAGAATGCTGTTGACTTTATAAAATACTGTAAGTCAATGTTTTAAACTGCGTCTTTCTCACAATGACATTTTTTTCCCCCTCGGTACAGGGGATCGATCTCACAGGCAGGCACTTAAGCCACTGAGCCAAACTCCCAGCCCAATTTTTTTTTGAGGCAGCATTGCACTGCATAGTTCAGGCCGGCCTTGCTCCCCTTGTAGCCCAAGCCAGCCTCAAACTCACAACGCTCCTCCTACCTCAGCCTCCCGAATTCTGGGATTAAAGGTGTGCGCCACCACGCCCAGCTGCCACAATGACATTTAATAAAAACTGAAAATTAGCTTTAGTTGAGACCCTATAGACTTGCCTTCTGCTTTTCATTATCATTAATAGAGGTAGGATACTGTAAGTTTGCAAAACTAATGATTGCATATCAAAAATTTAAAAGTTTTTAATTGCAAAACACTCGTGATTACTGTTATATATTTGTTACATGTGCATTTTTATGCTTAACCGTTCTCACCACTTTAGTGAGCATTAATATAATAGGAACATTTCTTTACTCCAGAGGTAAGTATTCTGGTCCATTGTTTGTTTCCTAGAAATTACCTCTGTCTACACAAATAAATATCTTTTAAAAATTAAGTCATACTAAAATATAATTATATACTTATTTTTTTTCATTTAACGTACTATCTTGGAGATATTTTTCTTTTCCTTTCTTGTCTTTTCATTTGTACTGAGGATTGAACCCAGCACCTTTTTACCGAACCACATCCTCAGCCATTTTTAAATTTTGAGACAGTGCCTCATTTAAGTTTCTAAATTGCCCAGGCTGGGCTTGAATTTGTGATACTCTTACCTCAGCCTACCAGAGTGTTGGATTTCTTAATGGAAATATAAAAATCTGGTTTTCTTAAATGTCTGTATGATAGTCCATTATACGAATATACAGTATTTAATCAATTCCTTGTAATGGATTGTTTGGTGGATTTCTTAGCAGTGAGTATCTGTGTATATATAATGCCAAAGTTGGATTTTAAGGCTCAGTTAATTGTGTAAAGAATAGAGCAGTGGTGGCAAACCTATGATAATGTGGGTCACAGTCAGCTGTTTTTATCATTGAAAGCTCTGAAAGGTTTGTCATCACTGGTATAGAGAATAAAAATACAATATCTGATCTGTGTTCAGTTCTTCAACTGCCTGTGTGACCACACACAAATTAGATTGCTTTGTGGTTCTTCTTTGTTCAAACCTTCTTCCATTGCCATTTTGCACAATGCCTTTAGAACCAGTCTCCTTACTGTGGCCCCAAAGACCCTACTTGATTTGTCTGCCTCACTGACCTCTTTAGCCATCATTCTATCATCAGTGTCTGTGTTTTAGCTGCCCTCTTGCTTTTGTTAATGTATCTAGTCAAGTACCTACCTCTTTGAGGCCTATGTACATTTGGGGCCCACTGCATAGGATATCTTTCCTGAAACGTTTCTGAGGCTTTTTTTTTTCCTATCTCAATTTAGATACTCTTTAGATTGTGTCTGGCCATAATTTTTATGCTGTATTTAAATGAATGTGTTTTCTACCATGGAATACATGGAAAGAGGACTTTGTTGCTTTATTCATGACAGGCAAATGACATGTAAATCTTCAGTTTAAAATCTTTAAAAAATATCGAGTGGTTGTTGGCCTTTCTATTAAGACTTTCAATCACCTGCATGGAGCTTTTCTAAGGTATTTTTTTGACCATGTATTTATGACTGGCTTTGAACTCAGTCTGTAGCCCAGATTGGCCTTGAACTACCTGTGATCCTCCTGCCTCTTATCTCCAGAGTGCTGGGATTGCAAGCATGTGCCACCGTGCCTGGCTATACTATATGATTTTTCATGTGGTTTCTAACATGCATCTATTTGGAGAAAAGTAAATTTCATCAAGCAACATTGCTTTTATTTTAACACAACTGTTAGGTAAACTTTAAAATGCTTTGGATGAAATTCCAGGCATTGATAATAAGAAGATAGCTGTTCTGGCCTGATACCTTTGGCAAAATTTGCCTCCTCAGCCTCTCACCATTAAAGTTGGCAACTACCAAAGTGAAATATTTCCAGTGGTGGAAAAATTAGCTGGAAACTACTTAATTTTGAGATTGGTTAGAAACATAGATGTAGCAACAGCCAAAAAGTCTCCTGCCAAATAATGAAATTTTAAACTTGAGCAACCACGGGTACTTCCCTGTCTTTGGGGATTAACTGATGATAAAACTTACTAAGGTTTTTTCTTCGTGGTACAGAAATTTTCAAACATCTACAAGAATGTGAGAATCATTAATCTCTGTAGTCTCAGTAGTAAGCTGCATGTGGCTATTCTTGTTTCTGTATCCCTGGTCCATCATTTTCCTTCCATTTTGAAGCAAATCATAGGTCTTGTTTCATCCATAAAGAGGTTAGATTCTTTTTTTTTTTTTTCTTTTGGTTCCAGGAATTGAACTCATGACCTCATGCTTGCCAGACAGGTGCTGTACCACTGAGCTGTATCGCTGGCCTGAGACTAGATTCTTAACTTTTTTGATATTGTAGTGAAATTGATTTAAACTGTATTTCTCAGCCATTTTCTTAATTTGTTAGGATTGAGAAGACAATTCCCTACCTAGTTAAGTAGAGCCCTTCTATTATAACCCAAGAAAGGATAGTTTAGTACAGTGGTATCTCAGTTTATGTGCATAATTTGTTTTATGATTTTGGTACAGATGGTTGTGTTTGTGTGAGGAAGATGGCTGTGGTCATGTATGTCACCTGAGTAACAGGAGTTTTCAATGAAAGTAAAATTTTGCCTAACACTTTTGTTTGCAAATAGAATAGTTTGTGAACTGAGATATTACTATAGACTTAAAATATGTTAAAGAATTATCATCTGAAGAATCCTTAAAAGAATCCAATTTAAAGCCACTGAGTTGGCCGGGCATGGTGGCGCACGCCTTTAATCCCAGCACTCGGGAGGCTGAGGTAGGCGGAGCGTTGTGAGTTCGAGGCCGGCTTGGGCTACAGCGTGAGCGCAAGGCCGGCCTGAGCTACATAGTGCGACCCTGCCTCAAAAAACCAGGGCCGGGAGTTTGGCTCAGTGCCTTAAGCGCCTGCCCTGGCAGGTGCGAGGTTGTGAGTTCAATCCCCGGTGCCGCCAAAAAAATAAAAAATAAAAAAAAAAATAAAGCCACTGAGTTGCATGGATTGAAGTTGTGTGTGTGTGTGTGTGTGTGTGTGTGTGTGTGTGTGTGTGTTTTATTTATTTATTTTTTGTCTTTAGGAATCCTATGAAGATGGCTGTGAGGATTATCCCACTCTATCAGACTATGTTCAAGAGTTTTTGAATCATCTTACAGAGCAACCTGGCAGTTTTGAAACTGAAATTGAACAGTTTGCAGAGACCCTGAATGGGTGGGTTACAACAGATGATGCTTTGCAAGAACTTGTGGAACTCATCTACCAACAAGTAGGTTGGCTAATAGCATTGAGTAGTGTCCTTGAATTCCAGAAATAATGGTTATTCCTTAAGAGAGGGCAGGTTCATGTTCATCTGTCTCTGCACTTGGTAATTCTTTATGGTTCATGGAAGCCAGAGCCAGCCTGTACTGCCATTTTACCTGTGTAGCCATGGTTTTGTACAGGAAGCATTCACTGCTATAGACAAAATGCTATAAACATGGCAGTACTACAGGAGATTTGGGCTAAATTTAGGGGAAGATTCCATAAACATCACATCTTTTTTTCACTGTCCCTGTTTTGTAGGATGTGAAAGTAATACAAGAAAAAAAAGCACAGTTATTTGCTTCCTATGTGCTGAATTATTGTCAGAGCAATTATTATTCCTATGTATAGTATTATTGGAGAAAAAAAGTCATGGGAGAACATTCTTGGGCCTCGTAAATGTTTTGTTTTGTTTTGTTATGTTTTTAAGGACTGCAAATGGGTTGTTCTGAGTCTTAACATTTTTATTTGTCTTAACTTTCGCTTTAAGGATTTACATCTTAATTCCTTAACTCCTTGAAAATCTGTTTGTCATGCTGCGTTCAGTATTCATGTGACTCTAGTGATCACTGACATATTAATGCTATCTTAGGAGTGAAAGTATGAAGTAGACACAACACCAACTTTTTAAGAAAAAAGATTGTCACTGTGAGACTGGCCAGAAATAGGAGATGAGCAGAAATACAAATCTGGTGTTAAGTCATTGCAGAAAGAGCAATTTAAGAATATATGGAGAGTGATTATAATAGCAAACCGATCCTATCTAATGTTTCATTTGGCAGCTTTCCCAATTTGCAGATAATTATTGCACCCCAAAGTTATTAGGCTTCAGAAAGTTTTAAGAAGATAGAACTGCTCTGTCCTGATGCTTACCTTCTGCCTCTACATGAATTGAAAAGGAGTATAGGAAAATAGCTTCTTGCTTTTCTGATTTTTGTTTAGTTTCAGCTGTTCAGTGGGATGCATAATCATAGTTCTTAATGCTGGGTGAATGGTCTGTAACCTGATCAGCTGTATGATTCTGTCAAAGCCAATTCTTCATATATGCACTTAGTATATTTTAAGGTTTTAGCACCTTTTTGTCATGTATACATTGATCTGATATGCAGGTTTAACCATGGCTTTTAAATTTTACTAATTTACCAACTAATAGTAGAGGACCTATTATAAAAGATGACAGACTAAATATACACATTTGCATTTGATCCCACCTCAGGAACCACCAAAATAACAGTTTGGGGATTTGTACAAGGTAGGGACTCATGAGAACAAAGAAGATGGAAGAAGATAAAAGCCTAGTTTTGAGGATTAGAAAGTAGATGAACATTTGATAACTAATTAGGTGGATCAAAAATTGAGTGCAGACCAGTAAGAAAAACCTGAATTATCACATTGATTTACAGTGGAGAATATCTAAAAGGCTCTAGAAAAAAGGTTGAAATATTGCTAAAAAGATTGCCTGAGAATGTTAAAAAAAAAAAAAAGTTAGACTTTAAAGATCTTTTTGCATCTAGTAGCCAGTGTGAAGTTTCATTATAGTTCTAAAATTAGCAAAGGAGGCACTCCACTAAAAGGAGTGAACAGGTAATTCTATAGGAGAGGCAAGTAAATTATCTAAATGATGGTGAAAGGTGATCTAAGACAGTACTTGTGTGGACAGCAGGTCTAGAGTAGCCAGGCTAGTCTAGAGAACTGGAATAGGTCAAAAGGCTCAAGACAGATTTCCTTTTTAAATGGAGCACACCAGCTATGTTTGAAGATGACTTACAATAAATTTTACAACCTAGCTAATGAATGTAGGGATAAATCAATGAAAAATATAAAAAAGACAAAAAAATCTGAGTAAGTCTAGGAAAAATAAAATTGTTTTAAAAAGACAAGAATTGATCTATTATATGGTTCAACTACCAATGAAAACTCAACTAAAATCATGATAAAACCGTATTGGTAGGTAGAGGAAAGGAGAAATAATGGAATGGGGTGACGTGAGTAGGCAAAAGCTCATCTTCCATGGTAGGAAACTAATAATACATTTAAACTGAAAAATTGTGTAGTGTGGAGAGATAGAGGCTGAGACCTTTTTAGCTGAAAAAATTGATAGTGGTTGTCTATAGGAGAAAATTAAGGTGCAGGTAAGAAAATAGGAAACTTAAAGAATTAAGCCTTTGAATGATGAATGTGATAACGTCAAATAGTAACTAAAGGAAGACAGACAAATGCCAATAAGGGGAAAAACATCAATTTGTATTTCTTTTGTTAAGCATATATGATATTGGGAGAAATCTTGCCATTTTTGGTGATGTGTACAGGGTCACATGTAATCAAAGAAATAATTAGAAATAGAAGGTGAAATAATTGTTAAGTACTTATATGACAGACAGTGCTAAGCACTTCACATGTTGAATCCTCAGTCATTGCAAGGTATTATGTTTAACCCCATTTTATACATATCTAAACAGAGAAGTTAAGTGACTGACCTAAGGTTACCACACCTGGTGAATTGGCCCCATAGGGAGTCAAAGAGGCATGAGGCCATTTGTTAGACCTAGAATCTATTATTGATTACCTTTAGGATACTGGCAAGCTCTTGGCCACTTAGTGTGCAGTATTACCTACTATTAGTTGAAAAACTAAGTTTTCTACTGTTTATCTTTAAAAACTAATTAAACGTTGTGAGTACTGATTTGGCTACAACACATAATCTTTGATATGTAGTGTTTTCTTAGCCTTTTTTTTTAATAGTTTATCTGTTTTGATTTTCTCTTTATCCCAAGCATTTTTAGCTGCTTTAAGTAGTGGTCCCTTGTGCCAGGTAATCCCTTCAGAAATCAAACTGAAGCTCAGGGAGGTATGGTGATGTCCAAGGTCACAAAGCAGAATTCTTGGGCGTCTTATTCTAGGCTACTAGACTGTAAATATATCTGTGTTGCCCTGCACCACTAGTCAGTAGTTTGGCAGCTGTTTTCTTCATTTATAATTACTGCTGCCATGCAGTTGGATACATGTCCCTATTTTCAGGGGAAAAAAGCGGCTAGTATCAAGACATCCAGTTGTTTTCTGGTAACCTCAGGTCAGTTGGGCAGTGGGAGTAAGGGAGAACTTGCCTAAAGTGTTTTTCTGTGTACTTGTTCTTGGTGTAAAATTGAGAGGCAGCTTGAATTTAATTTCCTTATGCCTAAAAAAGACTTACTTATTTTCCTATACAATATGGTTACTTTTGGGAACTGAAGTGTTGTTTCCTCTGTAACATGTTGCTAAATGTTTGCATTAATAAGTATATATCATACAAAACTTTTCTTTTTAAAAGGCCACATCTATCCCAAATTTCTCTTACATGGGAGCTCGCCTGTGTAATTACCTGTCCCATCATCTGACAATTAGTCCACAGAGTGGCAACTTCCGCCAATTGCTACTTCAAAGGTCAGTGTGAATATGAAATTGAAGGAAAACTACTTTTAAACATACTAGAATTTGACTATTTCTCTTTTCTAAAGATTTTGCGTTGCAGAAAGTTGCAGGGGAGAATAGGGTAGATCATTTTTATTTGCATAATAAATACTTATAGTCAACCAAATCGGTCTGTGTCCCCACCCTCTGTCGTCTCCCTGCCCCCATTATGGTCTCTGCTTTTGTATTTAAAAAGACCTTTTCCAAGATCTCAAAAGTGCTCACTTAGAATACTTTTGAAGTTTTGGTTTGAGGAAGTATCTAATTTTTTTTTAGATTAGAATACAAATGAATAACTCATTTTTTCCTGATTGATTTGAACTACCACCTTCATCACTTTCCATTCTGAAATTTGGATTTTAAATCTGGATGTAGCTATAGTCTACTTATCACTTGATCTGTTCCTTCTGTTTACCATACAAAAACTGATAAACCTCTAATATTTTAAATATCTGGTCATCATTTATTTATTGACACAGGATCTTGCTGTGTCGTACAGGCTGTCCTTCAACTCAGTGTGTAGCCAGGCTGACCTCGTACTCAAGAGCCTTTTGCCTCAGCCTCCTAACTGCTGGGATTATAGGTGTGCACCATACCCAGCTCTCCCATTCTTTTTTTTTTTTTTTTCTTTTCTTTTTTTCTATGACAGGTTCTTGCTGTGAAGTTCAGTTTGGCCTTGAACTCACTATGTAGCTTAGTCTGGCCTTGAACTCATAGTGATCCTCTTGTGTCAGCTTCTCCAGTGCTGGGATTACAGACATGTGCCAACACACCACACTTTCTCCCATTCTTTTTGTGATTATCATCTTCATTATTTTTCTCCATTGAATTCTAAAATCAGTGTTTGAGTTACTCAAACATTGTCAGTATCTGTTAAATATTTGAGGGAAGATATTAAACTCATAAGCTAATTTAGGGGAAAAAATTTTATTGTTTGAGTAGAGTTTCTTATAGTTTGTCCATTACTTTATTTTTCTGCTTTTTTGTGAAGCAGTACTGCGGTTTGAATGTAGGACCTTGCTTGTTATGTGCTAGTCAAGTACTATACAAATGAGCTATATCCCTAGCCCTTTTTATTTTGAAACATGGTATTGCTATGTTTCCCAGGATGTCCTTCAACTTGAGATCTTCTTCCCCAACCTTGAAAAGTAACTGGAATTACAGGCTTGCATTACTGCACCTAGCTGTCTGTTCTTTAAAAATACTAATGAGGCCGGCAGTTTAAAGGTCCAAGGTTCAGTCTCTAGCTCTGAGAAAAAAAAAGTGAAGTTGGTAATTCAGATGCTTATTAAAAGATGAGTTGTACTGCTCTGACAACTGTATTATTCAGGAGAAAAAAAAAAAAAAGATGGGTTCCTGTCTTACCATTACACCCAGTTAAATTCCAAATACATCATTAAAGACTCAAAGCGAAACAAATGCTGTACTAAGAGTGAAAACAGAAATCTTGAGTTGGTGAAGCCCTTTCCAGTAAGATATGAAGCCAATGGGTCCTAAAAGAAGACATTAACATATCAACTATAACAGTTGATGGAAGGGATAAATTTTTATGAAGCGAAAATAAGAAAATTTGTATCACATGGCAAATGAGTTCATTCATATAATACTAAGAAAGAGACCTCTTAGAAATAATGCTGGGGATTTAGCTTAGTGGCCTAAGTGCCTGCCTGGCAGGCGCAAGGTTGTGAGTTGGATCCCTGGTACCAAAAAAAAAAAAGATAAAGACCCATATCTTTTTTTTTTTTAAGGAAAAAAAAATTTCAAAGCACTATAATTAGGGGGTAATTGGTATATACATTGCATAATGTTATCTTCAAATCAGTTACTCAGAATACAAGACATCTGCATTTAATCAAAGACCAGTATCTTAATAGAAATATTTTGAATTCCTTTGGGATAGGTACAGTTCAGAAAAATATAGATGATAAATTTTTTCAAAAATTATCTGTAATTAAAGAAATGCAGATTACAGCTTCTGGACGAAAGTAGGTACTTCTAGGAGGCAGAATGCCAGAAAGGCTTCTTTATTTTTCAGGGCTTCTCACTCCTAGCTGTGCCTTGCTGTTGAACAGAGATTGAAAATAGGGTTTAGACCCTGCCCCTGCCTTGGAAACTGATGTACAGTAATTGGTCAGTGGAGACTCAGTTTTCTTTCTTTTTTTTTTTTTTTTTTTCTGTTTTTAAAATTGAGAGCCATTTTGTGGTCTTTGATTTTTATCCCTCCCTATGTAGTTTTATAGTACTATAATGCTATAAAAAACACTAATACAGAGAAATGCTAATGATAAAAGTGAAAAATGGAGCATCATCCTAACTCACTGAGAAGTGTGTGCTCTGAAAAAGAATGAAGTTACCTTTACAACAGTTACCTCTTGGTTGTAGTGGTGCTGGGAGCAACTTTGATCTTTGTTTTTCCTGTTTTTACTTTATTGAGAAGAAAAAATACATTGCTTTTATAACTGAAAATGCTTAGCTTTAAAAGACTTAGGGATTTTCCACCTAGATAATTAACCATGTTTAAGGAGGATTTACCTTTCAAAAACATCATGTCCTAATGTACAGTTTAATGGTCTTAATATTTTATAAAAGAAAGGTGGTTTCATTGAAACTCTAACCTGCAAAGTTGTAACAGAAAGGAAAGAAAACAGCCAATAAGGTGCTTGGATAGCTGAGTTGTCAATAATTCACTGGTCTTTTCCATTATGAGCCAGAGCATTCTCTCCATAAATACCCCAACTTTTTTTCTGGTGAGGAGTTAATATGTATGAGAAGATAACAAATATTTTACATTTGATTCAAACAGAAGATGATATTTATGTAGCACAGCTTGTGAATACTGGAATTGGCCGGATAAGCACTGTAAGCTGTGCTGGGTTTGTGGTAGTTTCAGACTGACCCAGGGTGAGTACTTGGGTGACAGGGAATTTCTTTGGTTTTGTTAATTTATTTTTTTGGTACCGGGAATCGAACTCTGAGCCTCACACTTGCCAGGCAGGTGCTGTGCCACTGAGCTCAATCCTTGGCTCCTGGTTTCGTTAGTTTTTTAAAAAAAGAAAGGCAGACGTAAACTGGCTGCATGGAAGCCATTCAGTCTCCTTAATCTTTTCTCTTTTGAAGAATAACTATCAAAATCAGTTTTGCAAGAAAAATTACTTTCCTTGAATTTTCTTACCTCTTTATCAATAAAGAAAAAAGTTCTTAACTCCAAAATGATAAACTTAAAAATCCACTTTAGTACTAGCAGTAGCTAACTACATAATTCACATTCAAAGGCAATGACAAACTTATTATAATTAGATATCTTGTAGGAAATGTGACTAAAAGCTTCAAAATGCTTTTTATGTTGTTACCTGTGTGACACTAATGGACCAAGTTAAGAGAAAATAAAGCAAAGGAAAATGGGTTATTTTGATGCTTTAAGTTGCTTTTGGAAATAATTGCTTTGTGCAGTTAATTGCTTTGTACAACTGGGGAGTTTTTTCCCTCACTAAAGTGAAAAGTATAAGAATAATGAACTTGAAGTTTTATATTCAGTTTAGTTGGCCTACTATATACATATATTTTAAAGACCTATTTCAAAAGTTCTGACATGTAAAACAACAGAAAACTTTAGAGACAATTTGGGTAAAAGAAGTGCTTTCTTAACCAAAACCCTGTAAGACAAAGTGAGCCTCCATCCCCATTTTGGTACTGGTACGCTGTGCACCTCGTGAAACCTATGTGGCTTAAACTTGAGCAAACTTACTCTGATCATTTTAATTTTTACTATTATTAGTTTCTTAAAACTGGGAATCTTAGTATGAAAAGATAATGCAGTTTCTTTATACCAATAGGAAACCCTTTTTCTTTATTATGTAATGCCAGGGTGTTGGGTCATTGTACTTGCCTCTTTTGCTGTGGACAACCAAACTGATAAGTGGTCATCTTGTTTGACTTTTTAAAAAGACAAAGTAATGTGAGATTATAAAAGATATGTCTTTATTAGATGTCGAACTGAATATGAAGTTAAAGATCAAGCTGCAAAAGGGGATGAAGTGACTCGAAAACGATTTCATGCATTTGTACTCTTTCTGGGAGAACTTTATCTTAACCTGGAGGTGAGAAGACATTTTTCTTTTGAGTAATAATGGGGTCTGAAAACAAATTGATCTAAATAAGGAATTGTTTGTATTATAGGTTTACAACATCAGAAATGAAAGAGGGAATGGGGGAGTAAGGAAATAATGTAGTACTTAACTGATTGCAAAGTATTTTAATGAAACTTCTGTGACAGTTTCTTCTGCTTATGGGCAGAATTAGAAATAATTGCTGAACTTTAAGAGACTTTATGTACTCCTAGGAAACTGTAGTATACATATGAGTGAGTATAAGCTTTTGAATTGATACCTTTGAATCCTTGTATCATAAGTGTTCATATAATTAGGATGTTGACTCTACGATGGCAAGACAGAATACCTTACTCTGATGAGCACAAAGCTTTGAGGGAAGATGAGAGACTAGAGTTTACAGCTTAACCAAGAATAGGGTTTTTTAAACTTATTTTTTAGGTAAAAATTTTAAATGGCATAAAACATGTTTTGGGGTGTGTATGTGCTGGAATGGCTAAATCAAGCTACTAAATATGTTTTATAGATATCTTTTTTTGATATTATGAATACTTAAACTCTTAGCAGTTTTTAACTCTAATCATTATGATGTGCAGCAGATCTCTGGGACTAATTTCTCCTAACTGAAATTTTGTGCTCTTAGGTCAGCATCTCTTTAGTCCCCACAGCCCCCCAAAATACTTCTTTTTTTGTCTTATTATATACATTAATTTTCTACATAAAATGCATTTGTACAAAGACTAAAACTGAACATAAATTTAGGTGATAAATTTAACCTGTATAAACCTGTAGATGAGATTCACTAATAAAGAAGGTATAAATGTGTATCTTGTTAAAAACACTAATGTGTGAATTTAGTATTAAAAAGTATAATCATATTCTTACATGTGTATATATAATCATAAACCTAAGTAGACAAATGAATCCACCATTGAGTATGCATTTTCATCAGTATGTCTGTTTAAAAGGTCTATGTCCAGTCCAATGCCTGATTTATTGTCCTTTTTTTAATCATAGGAGTTAATATTTTAAAAATCTCATGCCTTACTCTTTTTTTAGTCGATTTTTATATAAGCCTAACTAAGAGCACCAACTTAAAATGTGGCTTAAATAAAGTCATTTTAAGAATACGTAAATAATCTCAGCTACTTGGGAGGTTGAGGTAGGAGGATAGTTAAGTTGGCAGCCAACCTGGACCACTCAGACTTTTTGTCAAAATAAAAAAATTAAAAAGACTGGAGGTGTAACTCAATGTGTAGAGTGTCCCAGGAGTTTGATCCCCAGTTCTGGAGAAGAAGGAAAAAAAAAAAAGACAGCAATGGCTGTTGCGTATTTCCTACATGGAAGTAATGAACTTAGATCTTTGGGGAGTATAAACACAGTGTGTTCCTATGATTTTTGTATTTAACTTAAACACTTATTTTGCCATCATCTCGTTAGATCATTTATATATCTTTTACTATATTTGAGATTTTTTGTCTTTTAATTTTCTTTTGACTCGAAAGATCAAGGGAACAAATGGACAGGTTACAAGAGCAGATATCCTTCAGGTTGGTCTGCGTGAATTGCTGAATGCCCTCTTCTCTAATCCAATGGATGACAACTTAATTTGTGCAGTCAAATTACTAAAGGTAGGTTTTCCTTTTTTTTTTTTAATTTAGGTTTTACTCGTTCATTTATAATTTAGGGGAAGGAAAGTATAGTGCAAGTGAATTTAGGATTAAGTTTTTAAAGTTTGAACAATATAGTAAGTATATACTATTTGCATATATAAGAAGCAAAATTTAGAAATGAAAAATGGAAATTTTTCATCCTATTCCCATCTGTAAATTCCCTTCCTCTATTTGTCTGTTTACTCTATGAGTAAAATCATATTATGTTCTGGGTTCTACTCTCATTTCCCACTTGCATGGCACACATTTAGCTGTGTATTGAAAAATCTCTTGTATCCCATTGCATTAATATGTTATCCATTTTATTTTATTTTTTTTTTAATTTTATTTAAAAGAAAATAGACATAGAAGATAGAAACAAAAAGCATGAAAAACAAACAACAACAACAACAACAATGACAGATCTGATACAATTACACTGTAGGTTTACACTCTGAGGTGGTTGAAGTTTGACAGTAGTTACAATATTACATATCGTTACCTCATAGGGGTTGATCATATTGACAGACATAGACACGCAAGGTTTATCAATTCAGGAATATTAATTTTCTTTTTCAATAGCTAATGTACCCATTAATACGGTTTTTTTTAGCTGTCTTATTTATGCATATTTATAAATTTATGTCTTTTTCTTTTTCCCTTCCTTTCTTCCTTTCCCCTTAGAGTATCTCTTGTTATCATTGAAATAACTACCCATAATATCAGGTCTAATATAATCAAGCTAAATAGTTCAGAGTGAAGCCTATAAAGGATAAAAGAATGGTCATACTTAAG
>RJWM01024413.1:0-30705 GCA_004363535.1 Dasyprocta punctata | reverse complement strand
AATAAACATAGGAAAGGAAGAAATTAAATTATCATTATTTGCAGATGACATAACACTCTATATAGAAGATCTCAAAAACTTCACTAAAGGACTTCTAGATTTAATAACCAGATTCAGTAACATAGTAGGACACAAAATCAGCACTCAAAAATCAGTAGCATAATAATGGAAACAAATTTTATGATAACATTGAAAAAATTAAATGCTTAAAATATTTTTAACAAAGTAAATAAAAGATCTCTATATTGAAAAGTATGCTACTCTGAAAAAGGAGGCTATCATAAAATGGAAAAATATCCCTTGCTCTTGGGTAGGAAGACTGAACATAGTGAAAACGACCACACTTCCAAAATTTTTACACAGATTTAATGCAATACCAATCAAAATATCATTACCATAGCTCACATATCTAGAGAAAACATTCCTAAAGCTCATTTGGAACCAGAAGCAACCTACAATAGCAAAAACAATTCTTAGCAACAAAGACAAGGTTGGTGTCATCACAATTCCTGACTTGAAATCATAATACAGAATTTTTGTGATACGAATGTCATGATACTGGCAAAGTAGAAACAGACCAGAGGATAATGGAACACGTTAGAAGATGTAGAAACAATTCCAAACACAGTCACATGACTGTTGACAAAGGAGCGAAATACATTTACTGGGAGAAAAATGTCCTCTTTAATAAATGAGGCTGGAAAAACTGGCTTTCCACATGCTGAAGACTAAAATTAGACACACCTGTCACTATTCACTAAAGTCAAAATGCATCAAAGACGTAAATATTAAAGCAGAATCACTAAATCTGCTGGAAGAGAAAATAGACAGAACTCTTGCAGACATCAGTGTAGGCAAAGATTTCATGAACAAAATACTGATTTGCACAGGAAGTGCTACAAAAATCAACTGGGGTCTCATCTTATTCAAAAGTTTTTAAACAGCAGAAAAAAATCACCAATGAAGTCTAACAATAACCCACAGAATGAGAAAAAATTTTGTCAACTGTTCCTCAGGCAAAGAATTAATGTCTAGGCATGCAAAGAACTCAGAAAGATCACATCCTTCAATTCAAAGACTCAATACAAAAATGGGCATCTGAGATGAATACACATTTCTCAGAAGAAGAAGTACAAATGACAAGTAGATATATGAAAAATGTGCAATATCACCTATCATTTGAGAAATGCAAATTTTAAAAATGCTGAGATTCCATCTCACTCCAAATAGAATGGCGTTTATCAAGAAATCAACCAATAACAAATGTTGGCAGGGCTATGGGGAAAAGGAAACCCTTCTCCATGGTTGATGGGAGTGTAGACTGGTACAATCACTGTAGAAATCACTGTGGAGATTCCTCAAAACACTAGAATTAGAGGCTCTACTTGACCCAGCTATTCCTTGATATTTTCCCAAAAAGTTAAATACATCATACCACAGTGATGTATGTATATCCATGTTTGTAGCAGCAAAGTTTATAATAGATAAATCTTGGAAACAACACAAATGCCCATCATCTGATGAATGGATAAAGTCTATGAGCTTTGTTCTTTAATACAATGGAGTATTACTCAACCATTAAGAGGGATAAACTTGAGGCATTTATAAGTAATTGCATGGACCTTGAGACCATAATTGAAAGTGAAATAAATCAGACATACATACAGATATTGCATTATCTCATGGAAATGGCAAACTAAACATGTAAATAAGATCCAAAATGTAAAATATATAATTGTGAAGGAAAAAAAGAAATTTTCAAAAGGAAAAAGCAACTAGAAAGGAAGAGGAGGAAGATAAAATGAAAACAAAGCTATGTGAATAAGGAAAGAAAGAGTACTAAATGGAGGGGAGGGAATGGAAAAAGAAAGAGGAATCCCTGATGGGGCCAACTGGAAGACAGTGAGTTCACACTTTAGGCCTCCTCCATTAACCCCCTGGATGGCTGGGCCAGCTGAAAGAGTGTAAGACTGATGGCAATCCCAAGACTTAGGACTACATCCCAGTTTACAGACTCACACACAGCTTTGGTGGGCAAAGTAATCAGTAAGGCCAGTAATATGGAAGCAGCAGTAAGGACATAGCAGTTGGACTCTGAGGAACTCTACCAATGGAAAACCAGTCCCAGCCCCACTTCCAGAATCCAAGATTGGCTCCAAACCCAGCATATTTCTGGGACATACAATGGATGTTATCATAGAACTGTAAACACCAGAAGAAGGTAGGTTCTTTGGATAGCTAAAAGGAACCAACTACATCTGGAGGACCTCCATGAGGAACAGATATCTCTTTTCCTTCTTAAGAGAGGCCTCAATGCTAGTGGTAGAGGTACATATCATGGGAGGTTGGCAGGCATCAAGATAAGGTGGAGAATGGCAAGACACAGAGGAGGAATGTGGCCCCAGACCCATAACTCATGCAGGACAGGTCTGGAACGCAATGAAATGGATGAAGTTGAAAGTCAAACACTGAACTTTCTGAAATGATGACAACAGAAGTGAAAAAACAAGTGGAAAAGGCCATAGAAATAATGATTTCTCGGGTACAAAAAAAGATGCTTAGAAGCAATGATATTAGAGAAGACACAAATAAAAGAATAGATGAGCTTAGAAAAAGATGGAAACAAAAAATGCCCATCATAGGAGAGGAATGGAATCCATGAAACAGATCCAAACTCAGATCCGGGAGATTAAAATCTCCACTGAAAATATATGCAACAGATTGAATGAATGAAAGAATAGATTTTCAGATTTTTCTTTTTATTTTAAAAAGGCAAAACAGAAAAAAGATAGAAGTAATACAGAATTTCAAAAAAAAGTAAGAATTCAATACTAGTCAATATATTACATATTGTTATCTTAGAAATAGTTGTTCAATTATGAAATCTAGGCATAAAAATATCAGACAATCAAACAATGACAAGACAAACTATTCTTTCTAATGAACTAACAGAGATTTAGTAGTATAGGTATCTATCTGGCATACTTATATGTACATTCAGTTGTATGTGTATATCTACAAACATATAATCTTTTCCTTTCTTCCATTTCTCCTTTCCCCTATCCCAGCTATTCTTTAATTTTGAGCACTTTCTTTCCCTTTCCTTATTACAATATCTATTGTACACTTTGGATCTTACTGCTCTTTCAGTCTTTTTTTTAAATTCTTATTTCAGATCTTGAAGACAGAACTGCAGGTAGTGATCATGAAAAGAAAGATGTTTTATAAATAGTAAGAGACTGTGAAAAATCAATCCAATAGCTACAGATGAAGCAAAGAAGAATAACAAGTTTGATTGGGGTTAATGAGAAAGTTGGAGAGAGCAAAAATGCTATGAGAATCATAAATATATGTGCACCTAATACAGAAACACTCAACTATATAAGATAGTTATTGGTAGACATGGAAAATGAAATGAACAATAAAACAATTGTAACAGGAAACCTCAATATCTCATTATCACAGAGAGATGAATAAACTATACAGAAAATCAGCAAAGAAATATCAGAACTGAACCAAACCTGCCATGACCCATGCAGCTCCTGAGGTTCTTGGGGTGAAGGACGGCGAGGGGATGCGAAAAACAAAGAGAGAGACAAAGCTGGAGTCAGGTGGAACCCTTATCCTCCTGATGGGAGGAAAGGAACTGCTCAACCAATGTTGGGGGTTTATTTATACACAGGAAAGGGTGACGTCAATTTCAGCCCCTCTGCCTAGCAACCCAGGCCTGGAATGTTTAGGAGCCTCCTGTTTTGCTGGGCTGTGGGAGTGTTTTTTCACGTGGTTGACCCAGGTGCTCTTTGTTACTTTGGTAAGGTCATGTCTGGGTCATTTTCCAGTTTCAATGGCTCCTAACACAAACCAGTGAACAAATAGACTTAATAGGAAGAAGCCACACCTTGAGAATATGTGTCAGCAGCTCAGAGAGATCAAGTGAATCCAAAGCAGGGCCAGAAAAGAAGCCAAGCCCCAAAGCTCTGCTGTCACTATCAAGGGAACATCAGTGAACCACCACTCCATGACTCTCCACCATTCCAAGAAACCTAGATCACAGGAACCCAGGCACCTAGTCCAATTCACTACACCAAGGGACTGACAGCCAACACAGGCAGCACTCAAGATGCAGCATTGGGCTCATTTGGAGGAGCACAGAAAATGGTCAATCAGAAGGAGCAAAATACAATCTCAGATCTCCAGCCCACACAAAAAAATGTTCAGGAGACACAGACACAGTGGAAATTAGAAGTCACACACATGAAATTTCTGAAAAGATAACAACTGAGGTAATCAAGCAACTTTGTTCCTGTGTTGTTTGGTTAATTTTACGTGCTTATGTCTGATTGTCTGGATGGTTATTTTGAAGATTACAAGGGGCATTATGGTAGCCACTGTTAGTTACCTATCATCTCATTTTGAAGTCCTGTATCATTTTCACTATTTTGTTTTGTTTGGTTTTATTCTATTTTGTTTGGTTTGACTTTGCTAAGTCTGATGGCATGGGCAGCTAGTTGAAGATAACAAGATATGTTATGGTAGCCATTGTTGGGTTCCTGTTATCTTGTTTTTAAATCCTGTTTCACTTTCATTGTTTTGTTTTGATTGGTTTTATTCTATTTTATTTTGTTTGGTTTTACTCTCTAAAATATTTTTTTTTAAAAAAGGAATGAAGATGAATCATGTATAGGTACATGTTCCTATAATGAATGTGATCATTATATATACCTAAATTGTATTAATAAACTTAATTTTAAAAAATAAAATAAAAACAAAAATTTCAATAATTTAAAGTATCTATTTTTTTTTAAGAAAGATCACGTGCCAGAAGTTTTGAGCTGCAACAGGCTGAATTTCTTTTAGAAAAATCATCACCACTGGCATCGCACAAAATGAGTCACAAACTTGCCTATACATGTGACATACTCAACTTGCTCACCAAACTCAGTCTCTCACTTTAGGAAAAAACAATAAATATTTTTACATCATCAGATAAAGTGGTGTCTAAGGGGATGATTAGTGAGTATTGGAACTTTTGAAATGCTTCAAATATTATCAGGGATTTTGAAAGAGCCTGAGTGAGGGCCTTCCTTATCCCAGCCAGTGCATAATTACCTACCTCAGCTTTCAATGTAATTTGAGCATTACTTCCCAATCACAAATACACCCATAGTTGAATCAGTTTTGTCCATATGAAAGGAGAATCAACTGTTTGAGGTTGTAAATGATGATGGCCTCCAAGTATATTTGAAACAAATTCAAGTCTCCATACATTGTAGATGGAAATCAAAGTAGAGTACCTTGAGATTGCCTTAAAAGCTCTAAAAATACCTACTTCTGCTTCCAATGTCTTATCTTTGCAGAGGAGGGTTTCCTGAAGTAACACCAAACAAAAATGAGATTATAGTGTAAACAACACGAACAACACACTAGGAGTGTTGCCATTTTCCATCACAGCCAAATAGGACTGTCTGCTTGTAAGGAAACCAGCTCAGGGGTTGCACTAATTCTATGTTATAGTGAGTCACATAAGTATTTCATTATATAATATAATATAATATAATATAATATAATATAATATAATAGTAATGATAGAAATATAATACACAGTAAAATGTAACATACTTGAACTTTTCCAAAATCACCACCACTCCATACCCTTGGTCCATGGAAAAATTTTCCTCCACAAACTTGTCACTGGTTGCAAAAGGTTGGAAACCACTCTCCTATATGACTCAGCAATCTCTCTGTTGTATAAATGTGCATGGAAATGAAACATGCATTATGTGAATTTCAGCATTTACTGAAGTAATATTTACCATAACCATAATATGTAATCAACTTCAGGGTCCTTCAATAGGATATTCGGTAAATGAAATGTGTTGAACATACAGATATACAATGGAATGCTATCCATTCCTTCAAAAAAGGACATAATGTCATTTGTGACAAGTTAGATGAATCTGGGGGTGACTATGCTGAATGACCTAAGCCAGACACAGGAAGAAAAGTAATGGATGATATCAGCTATATGTAGAAACTTCTCTTTAAAATTGAATAAATAGAAACACATTATCCTACAGTTGCCAGGAGCAGAGCAGGAAAATAAATAGAAGTATGACAAAACTGACAATATTTTAGTTAGGTACAGTGAATAAATCTAGAGATATAATGTTCTACATGAAAATTGTAGTTAATAATATGGAACTGTATGATGAAAATTTGCTGATTTCAAGCATATCCATCATTTTATCAAAACTTTTGTATATATATGAGTTATACACTCATCTCTTGGCAAATTTCCACATATATTCAAAATTATCATGTATATTTTAATTATATACAATAAAAATTGATTTCAAGAAAAGTAAAACTGTGTGGACATCAGAGTAATGGTTTTCTCAGTAAGTAATGTGTCATGTAGCTGACAGTAAGTACCACTGGAAAGTTTGTTGTATAATGTTGCACACCTGGATGGTGAGAGGGTTTTCAAAGTGTATTTATAACTGTGAAACTATAGAACTAAGAGCTTTAATTTAATTACATGCAAGTCATATCATAAGTAAAATGAAAAAAGTAATAAATTATAAACATTTATAAAAGGAAGGAAACTACTGAATCACTAGTTTTCTTTACTTTTTCCAGATTTAGAGAAATGATATATGCTCCCTCCAACTCTCTTCTCAACAAGTATCCTGCCCCAGATGTTATCTCTCATAGGTGCTTCCCTTACTGTGTGGCATGGAAAAGTCACTTAGCTTCTTCTATTTTCATCTATAAATGAGTCTAAGGAACAATGATTAAGTGAAATAAATGTTTGAAACACTACAGCAAGTGAATAAGCCTTGAATCTCTAAGTTGTCTGACTCAGTTATTATGGTATCTAGAGTTCAGGTCACAATAATGGATGGAAGAACAAATAAGCTCATGTAGATGAATGAGAACCCATAAAGAAAACAGGTAAAATCTAGACTAAAGGGACACTCTGAGAGAGATAAGTAACAAGGAAGGAGAGGACTGGGGAAATAGTATTGGGAAAAAGAAGCAAATGGGGACTCAATTATACATTTTACATCAACTCATTAAAAAAAATCAATAAACAAAAATTAAAGAGATTTTTAAAATCTCCAGTGATGCATTTTTATCGTGTCCCTCCTGATCTACTAAGCATATAAGCCAAGACCCTCATTGGATGTCTGAAACTGCAGACAACATGAGACCGTAAGATGTACTACATTTTTCCTGGACACATGTACTATTGCTATAGTTTGGAAATTAAATATCACTTCAAATTTGTACTTGTAAATGCTTCAAATTTGTACTTGTAGCTCCTCAGTTTGGAGCTATTCTAAGACAGTAGAACATTTAAGAGGTTGAGTTCAGTGGGACGCCTTCCAGTCCTTGGAATTTGTATTTGAAGGGATACAAACCATTTTTTTCTCTCCCTTTTACTTTCTAGCCACTGGGTGAGCGATTTTGCTATTCCACATGTTTCCACCCTGATGTGTCCCTTACCATAGGCCCAAGTGATAGAATCCAACAATCATGGACTGGAACATCTGAAACCATGAGCCAAAACAAACACTTCTTTTTATAAGTTGATTGTCTCAACTATTTGTTAAAGTACTATATATATATATATATATATATATATATATATGAATGAAAGTATTCTATTACCTTCCCAAAATTTAGCGATATACCCATGATATGGTTTCACATTTCAGGTGTTACTTTTCAGAACTCTAATGATGGAAGCACATAGAATTATGAGACCCAAATATTCCTCTGACAGCAAGAGGCAGATGTTCAAGAAGAAACCTGAATTCTGAACACAGAGACAGCCTGCCAGTGTTAGGCTGTCTGTCAATACCCATTCATAAAATTTATTTAACTTTTATTGGAACTGGAACTCACAACTTGGATCAGTTGTATGACACAGGAGATAGAAAAGAAATAAAGATTGTTATATACATCAAACAAAAAAAAAAGCAAACATTTAAGCATCATTTAGTAATGTTAAATAATATTTGTAATCTGTCTTAGTAGAACAGTTTGAATCTACCCTTTTTTATTTTAAAGAGAAAAAAGCACATAAAAATAAAAAACCCCAAAAAATAACAAAACCAAAAGATGATAGCATCAAAAAAAATAGCAATATAGGATTTCAAAACATGATGATAGGAATTTAACAATGGTTGTTGTATTGCATACTGTTATCTTCAAAATAGTTGCTCAGGTTACCAGACACAGATATGCAAAATTGATCAAATAATATGATTTCCCTTTGAGCAATTTCTTTCCTTTTCATTGTATCTGTTGGAATTTATGGATTTTATTTGCTCTTTCTGTTTCTTACATTAGTGAGACAATACAGTGTTTACACATGTGAGTTTGATTTATTTCACATATATGTGTGGTTTCTAGTTGTACTCACTTACTGATAAAAGCCTCCATTTTATACTTCTTTATAGCTGAGTAGTACTCCATTACATAAAAATTTCACATCTTTTTTAATCCATTCCTCGGTTGATGGGCATTTGGGTTGTTTCTAAGATCTGACCATTATTAATTGTGCAGCTATAAACATGGGTATGATGTTCTGATGAATCTATCTTTGACAAAGATTCATTATCACTTGAGAACTAAATTTACAGAAAGTTGGTGTCTAACAAGTCCCCTAGGAGAATGTTAAGGAAAGTCTTCCAAATTTTACTTCTATATAAAACACAGAGTTGGACAGTTTATCTGCCCTAAGGCTACTTTATAGTTTGTTCCACCCTGAGGAAGATACATTTCTAGTAAAGTATCAGAGTTAAAATAAAATCTAAAGTAAATTTCATCATCCAAAAAGGACCTGATTTCAGAGGTGATTCCTGTGAGTATGTCACAATTCTTGATCAAACTTCTGAATATATTCTTTTGTTGTTATATTTGCAGAAAAAATTATAGGCTTTTCTCTTCCAAACAGACCTGTGAGACTTCTGAACTCTTAACATTGAAGTTTCAGACATTAACAAAAAGCGATATTCTACAATCTTTCAATCTCCCAGACCCTCAGCTTCAAGAATAGCAGTTGTGACAGGCCATTGAACTTGCCCTGACATTTTCTAATTTGAATTTTTGCCTACTTGATTGGATGAAAACAGTAAATGGATAAAAATTTAGTCATTTACATTAAAAGAATGAAGTACACACTAAACTAAAGGTAAACAGTGCTGTTGGAATGATTGTAATGTAAATATGAATTTCTTTTTCTACTACTGGCCATTTACATTTCTGTCACTTTTCGGTTTATACAACGAAGTGTCTTATTTTAGAAACGTTATCTTTTGTCTTAGTTTCCTCAAAATTAGAAAAACTAAGAGTAAAAAGGTTCTATTTACCTTCTTTATTTGTGTTCAATATAGTTTGATGACCTAGAATTGCTGTGTCACAGTTAAAAGAGATTTTACAACTGTTACTCGCTTTCCCTCTGGAGTAAGTGGACACTTCCCATCCCATCTACTGAGACTGAGAATTCTCTAGTCCCACAGCAATGACAAGTTTTCTGTTCATAAAAGTATATAAAATGTAACCTAATTTTTGAATATGGAGTCAATTTAGAATAAACTTCATGACCTAAAATTGTCTATCATATACCAACAAAGCTGAAAAAAGTCAACACAAGAAAATTTGCAAGTTAGTCCAGCAACATTAAGGCATACTACATCTGAGATTATTAGGCTGGTACAACAATAAGGAAAGAGACCAGAGGATGTATTTGGAAATCCTTGAGAAGCAAAACAAAAAATATCTGGTCATGGAATAAGAAAGAAAACAACCCATTACTCTCCGTCAATTATATCATTTTCTTGTTATTTTTGCATAATCATTCTCCTCCTCATAAATCTGTTTCCTTTACTTAATTGTGTAACTTTTATGTTACACAATTCAGTGATTTCTAAACTTAGGCTTTGCAACCCACAGAAAAAGAATAGCACAAATGGAGAATACACTTTAGTGTGATTAATTCTGACTTTTCATCCTTTTCTTTCACAGGAAATTTGAAAAAAACTCCTTTGCTCAAGTGAATGGATGGTCTAAATAGTTTCATGGTGTCTGAATTTGTGTTGTTGGGACTCTCTACTTCTTGGGAAACTAAAGTTTTTCTCACATTGACCTTCTCCTGGATTTATTTAGGGATCATCCTGGGGAATCTCTTCATTGTCTTCTTGGTGATTGCTGATTCTAACTTACATTCTCCTATGTACTTCCTGCTGGATAACCTCTCCTTGAACGATGTGGGATTTTCCTCAGTCACGGTTTCCCGGATGATCACAGACCTTTTAAGCGAACACAGTGTAATTTCTTTCCAAGGCTGTATAACAGAGATATGCTTCATTCACATCATGGGAGGAATGGAGTTGGTGCTGCTCATAGCCATGGCATTTGACAGGTACATAGCCCTCTGTAAGCCTCTTCACTACTTGAATATTATGAGCCCTAAAAGATGTGTTTCATTCATAGTCCTTGGTTGGGTAGTAGGAGTGGTCTAGGCTATGTCTCAATTTTCTTTTATTATAAACTTACGTTTTTGTGATCCTAATAAAATAGATAGCTTTTACTGTGATTTCCCAAGAATCATACAACTAGCATGCACAGAAGGAACCAAGTTTGAGTTTATTGTTGCTGCCAAGAGTGGCTTTATCATAGTAGGCACCTTCTTCCTGCTTCTCCTTTCCTATGTCTTCATTGTGATCACAGTCTGGAAACGATCTTCAGGGGACTTATCCAAGGCACTTGTCACTTTGTCAGCTCACATCACTGTGGTTTTCCTTTTTTTCACTCCATGCATGTTTTTGTATGTGTGCCCTTTCCCCACATCATCAATTGAAAATACCTGTTCATTGTTGACTTTGCAATCACCCCTGTCTTGAATCCTCTCATTTATACATTAAGGAACAAAGACATATTGATAGCAATACAAAGATTGAGCAAACGGATTCATTATGACAGATTTTGCTGACCAGATGTATCTTTAGATTTGTAAAATTGCGCATTTACCTTCCTGTAGTTGATCTCTGAGGCACCTCTCATTTGTCGTGGCCAACTGAATATGGTGTCTTCCTCACTGAACATATGTCCACTCTTCTTTTATAGCATTTACTCATTGCTTTTTATCTATTAACATGGATAATGGGACTCCTCTGTGA
Organism: Dasyprocta punctata; assembly: GCA_004363535.1. Classification (NCBI taxonomy): domain Eukaryota; kingdom Metazoa; phylum Chordata; class Mammalia; order Rodentia; family Dasyproctidae; genus Dasyprocta; species Dasyprocta punctata. The sequence continues at coordinate 19,516 of RJWM01024413.1, read as the reverse complement.
CAGGTTCTTTTTTCAAACAATAACAATAAGTAGAAATGGAATTTTTAAATTTAACTTGTGCTGTTTCAATGACAAGAAAAGATATAATGGCATTCTTTATGTTTCCCAAAGACTGCAAGGAAAATTCAAACTTGCTTTGCTGAACAACATGTGCCATTATAATAAATGGTTATATACATACAGCTTAGCAGCACTACCTAGTTGCTCAGATCAGGCTCCCTCCACATAAACCTGAGACAAACTTTGTTCCTTGATGATTTGTTTATTTTGAAGATAATTTTGAAGCATTAGTAGGAATAGAATACCTAGACAGGAAGCATGCTTTCATTAATGGACATGTCTAGGAGGTCAGCCTACTCTGACCTTGTAGGAGACAATACATATTGTGACTTAGACTAGTTCCAATTGAAGGCTAAGGTATATAGAATATTTTTCTGCTCTAAAGGGCACGTTAATTCCTTAGCACATCCAGCCTGTGTCACTGGAAATTTTCTGTGAACCTTTTAGGAAGCTGGAAATGCTGCCAAAGAAGTAATACTAATGCTTACAAAAAGAAGTTTTCACTAATCGAAGAAAACTGAACAACAATTTTTAGTATTGTGTTGTTCTTCCAGAAGTACTAGTTAAACTTTTTAAATCTAAATTTATAAAATACCAACTAACAAGTGAATTTAGAGAATTTTGACCTTTAAGAAATTTCTTTGACTCTACACTTTCCATCAGTCTCACAAAATAAGCTGCTTAAAGTGTCTTTCAGCCATGGGCATGGTTTAGCAAGGCATAGCCACCCCATGGTGCTAGCTGCCACTACTGGCCATCATTTGCCACCTATGTGAATCATGTGACTTCTGATATGACAGGAATTGAACTGTTGGTACCTGGTCAAAGCCTATAGATATATACTAAAGCAAATTAAAATTTTTACCACTGCCATCTGTAGAATCATTGTAACAGATTCACTTCTTATTATGGCTTTGAACTTGAAAACCATGCATATTTTTGTATTATGTTCTCAATTTAGGGAACTTACCAAAAAAAGAAGTCCTGATAAACTGTCTGTGGGCTTTGCTGACCATCATTCTCATGTTTTCCATGCCAGAATCTCCTTTCTGATGTATGTTCTATATTGATGATAATGCTTTCCATCAATATGTCCAAAGTGAAATTATGTCATGTTTCACTAGTTGCCAAAAAGTATTTCAGGCCCTAGTTAGAATTGAGAATCAGTATTACACATGGAAAAAAATTAATTATATAGAATCACGTTCTTGAGATATGTCTCATAATAATGACTTAATGCTCCTTTGCTTCACTTTGCCCTTCATATTTGAACCAAATTTCAAACAAATTTCAATCTCCAGAACTGAAAATAATAAAGCTATAAAACTCACTGCATATATCATGTGAAACTCATTAAATTATGGTTGTTCTATAATGTTTTCAGGAGAACTAAAAATTTCTTCTCAAATAACTCCTAAATGTCCTGGACTTTCTACAGCAAGGAATCTCCTATAATCAAACAAGGTACATTCTTGTGTGTAGTCCAAAACCTCCCTAGATAGCAAGGCTCTTTCTGGACAATTCTCATATCATATCCAAGTTCTTCTGGATTGAAGGATAGCCCTAGGATAGATGTTTATGGTAATGAAAGGATATTTACAAAAATGAAAGGGTCACTAACAGTCCTGTTTGCAAGTAGTTTATATTCCAAGAAGCACCTGAATGAACCATATGGTAGGAAGTCTCCAAAATGCTGTGAAAATCATTTATTTGTCATGGAGAAGGAAAAGCTTTTAGGACTAGAAGAGTCAGGATGATGTCTTAGAAGTAGTAATCAGAGCAATTTAAATGTGTCATGGTGCTTCTCAGCTCTGTGATTTCTAGTAAGTTATATTCCCAGAGACAAACCCCAGTTTCATGAAGTTACTATGAAAATTAGGTCAGTGAGAGAGGTAGCTCCTAGATATATAGGAGGGATATTCATGTTCTATGTTTTTTTATTTCGATTTTCACACAGGTATATTCTCTCCTTGAGGAGACACCAGAAATAATTGATGATACAAATTAACACTTGGAACATGAAGATCTAACTTTCCCACTTTTAACACCTCTCATTAAAATTACCTGCCATAAAATTATTTCCCTGATTATTAATATGAATTAAATTTCATAGTGATATTAATACACATCCAATTGTTAATCAACAAAAATATGAGTAGTACTTCTCAAGAACTGGGAGAGGGTAAAAATGTTTTGGGACAACTCACAGAACTCACGGTCTGCTTCACCTGATGTGTCCAGTGTGAGTGGCTGTGCCATAGGAACGTGGTCAATAAACTTCATTGTCTTTACTAGAGAAAACTGGGTCTTCCAACATCTTTAATTATCTAATTCCAGTTACATGCTTCACACTTTGCTATCTCCTGACTCTGCTTGTGAAAACTTCTGGATATAATACATAGTATTATAGTGAAGCCAGACTATAATAGAGATTACTAATACTAACACTATGATAAATACACTTAGAGGTATTTTTTCTTATGGATATTGTGTGTTCATTTCATGTTTTCAACATCATCCTTAAGTACACTTACATGATGAACTATGAACTATGCAATAAACCATTTGATCCATAAAATCCAGTCTCAGCTAATATACATATACATATGTATATATTCTAGATACTAGTCTACTGTCTGAGTAATATTTGACATGCATAAATTTTTTCCCATCCTGTAGGTTGGCTCTTCACACTACTAATTGATTCTTTGCTGCATAGAAGCTTTTTAGTCTAATATAATCCCATCAGTTGATTGTTGTTACTTCCTGTGCAATTAGTGTTCTGTTTAGAAAATCCTTTCCTACACTACATCTTCAAGTGTTTTACCTATTTTATTTTCCAGTAAGTTTAATACTTCTGTTTTAATGTTTAGATATTTGATCCATTTTGATTTTCATTTACTACACAGCATAAATATGGGTTGTTTCAATATTCTGAAAACAGATAATAAATTTTTCTATCACCACTTGTTGAATAAGATATCTTTCCTCCAATATATGCTTTTGGCCCCTTTGTCAAAGATCAAACAGCTTGATGTGCCTTGGGATGTTTCTGTATCCTCTATTCTGTTCCACTGATCCATGTATCTGTTGTTGTTCTAATATCATTCTGTTTTTATCACTATAAATATGTAGCATAGTTTCAAGTCTGGTGTTGTAAGGCCTCCCGCTTTGCCCTTGCTGCTCAAAATTACTTTTGCTTTCTGGATCTCTTCTGAGTTCATATAAATTTTAGGATTATTTTCCCTAGTTCCATAAAGTATCCTCTTGGTGTTTTGATGGGATTGCATTGAATCTGTAAAACAGTTTTCAGAGTATGGTCAGTTTGATAATATTGGTTCTATTTTTTATAAAATTCAGTCACCTAAAATCAAAGACCCAGTCAACAAATGGAAAAGTAAAATGAACAGACACTTCATAGAGGAAGAAGTACAAATTTCGAAGTATAAACGCGAATTAAAATAATGCTAAGTTTCCATCATACTACAGAAAGAATGACAATCACCAAGAAATCAAACAACAAAAATGCTGACTTGGTTGTAAAAAGAAAAAATAAAAGGAAACTTCATACATTGTTGGTGGGAATACAAACTAGTATAATAAGTAAATCAACATGGAGATTTCTCAAAGAACTGAAATTACAAATTTCATATGACCCACCTGTCTGCATCTAGTTATCTTCCCTAAGGAGTTTAAGACATCAGAGCACAGTGACACATGCATGTCAATGTTCATACCAGCACAATTTTTTTTTTTTTTTTTTGCGGCACCAGGGATCGAACTCACAACCTCTCATCTGCCAGGGCAGGCGCTTAAGCCACTGAGCTGAACTCCCGGCCCTAGATTTTTGAGGCAGGGTCGCACTATGTAGCTCAGGCCGGCCTTGTGCTCGCGTTGTAGCCCAAGCTGGCCTCGAACTCACAAGGCTCCTCCTACCTCAGCCTCCTGAGTGCTGGGATTAAAGGCGTGTGCCACCACGCCCGGCCACCAGCACAATTTTTAAGAGCTGAATCCTGATAGTACCCTCTATACCCATCAACAGAAGATTGAATAAATAAATTCATATCATTATATAATTGAATACTACTTGACTACAAAGAAAGACAAATACGAGACATTTGTAATAAAATGGATGCTCCTAGAAAGATACAATTGAGTGAAATAAGTCAGACACTCAAATTTAAATATAATATGATATTTCTTATCTGAGTAACGTAAAGTTGAAAAATAAGAGAAAAATGAAGGATGGAACAAGACAAAGGGACAGGTCTCTTGCAAACAGAAAGAGGTCCCAGGGTCTAAGAGCAAAAAGTGAAGAAGAGCTGATGGGGAAATAAGTAAAGTGAATGTATTCTAGGTAAAAGGTCCTAATAACTTCCATGAATGTGGATGTTACATGACATAATTTGAACCAAGATTAATAATATAAACAAGAATTAAAATGGGGAAAGGAGAACTACAGGAGAAAAGAAGAGAAAGTGGATTGAAAAAAAGAAACAACTTCAGACATAGTAAAAATCAAACAAAACAGAACAGAATACAGCTAATAAAAACAAAACAATGAATGCAAAAAAGGACTTCAAAACAAGATAATAGGAAATCCAAAATGGCTATCATAATATATCTTATCAGCTATTTTGAAGACAACAAGAGGCATTATGTTAACTATTGCTGATTTCCTATTATCTTGTTTTGAAGTCCTGTATCACTTACATTGTTTTGTTTTGATTGGCTTTATTCTGTTTTATTTTGCCTGGTTTTATTCTCTTTAAAATAAAAATTACAAAATATGAAAAAAAAATAAAAAGCAAGCTGTATTATGTACATGTGCCAGCTTCCCAAGATGATTCTAAACTGCATGTATTGTAAACATGTACTAGTAAAATAAAAATTTAAAAATAGATTGAAGGCATAGTAGTGCAAGCCTGTTATCACAGCACTCAGGAAGCTGAGGCAAGAGGAACACCATGAGTTCAAGGAAAGCATGAAATACATAGATCCTGTTCCAAAAAAATAGATGAATAGATAGATAGATAGAAATATTCACATAATTTCTTAACCATTTAGTAATATTCTGAATTACTCTAAATTGGAACAACCTTAATATTTTAAAGTGGGTAGTGGATAAGTCAACATGAATGCAGTGAAGTACTACTTAGTAATAAAAAGAAAGTAATACGCATATGGATGAATCCCAAGTGCATAATGAAGAACACTGATATCAAATGGAATGAAGCATATGATACTTAAAACGCAAAGTAAAACCATGATGGGTTGGTGCTTTATGTCTATGTGGATGCCTATTATCTTAAAGAAAAAGGAGCCATAGTGTTATGTTGAGCATGTGGGGAAAGGGACTCTTTTATATTCTTGGAATGAATAAAAATTAGTACAATGATTAAGGACGAGAGTATGACATGGCCTCAAAAATTAAAATAAGAACTATGAGATGAGTCAAGAATCTTTCTGTTGAATAGATATTCAAGAAAATTAAATAGGTTCTTTGTAGAGATATCTACACTTCTGTGTTCATTCCAGAAATATTCACAATAGACACAAAATGGAATCAACTTATGTATTTATCAGTGCATCAACACATGAAGAAAATATATGAAATAGTATTATTCCACCTTTTAAAAAGGAATATAATGCCATTTTTGACAACATGGATCAACCTGCAGGGCACTATGGATTAGATGTAATCCAGACACAGCAAAAATAAATGTATGATAACATTCAAATGTGGAAACATTTTTTAAAAGATTTTAAACAATTATAAACACAGTAGAATAGTGTTGGCCAGAAACAGAGTTAGAAAACAAATAAATAAATCAATGTTTACAAAATTGCAGTTAGATAGAATGAATAAATCTACAGAAATAGTATACTGCATGAAGACTATTGCTAATAATATTTTATTGTAAGTGAAAATTTGCTAAGATAATATTTTTATGCCCTTTATGTATACAAAACATCTATGTAAATTATAAGTGTGCTGATTTGTTTCATTATAGAGTGAACTTCACTATGTACCATATACATCAAAACATCGTGCTGTACACAATAAGTATACAATGGAGAGTTGATTTAAAACTAAAAACAAAACTCTAGGGACAAAAGTCGAATCAGTGGTTTCCTAGAGCAGGGATGTAGTATGTAGCTCACTATGACTTACCAAAAGAAAATTTGAAATGTAGTGAATTTGGTACATATCTGGTTAGCATAGAGGTTTTCCAAATGTGTAACTACAGAATTTAAAAGAATTTTAATACATGTAGATTATATCATAATTAAAATAAAGCCTAAAATAATAAATATAGAACATTCATTAAATGAGAAGAATTAGTTTAGTACATCACTAAGATTTTTATTGCTTTCTCAGTGTTCACAGACATACTCCCTGTATCTATTCCTCTAAACCAATTTTTTTCCCAGATGCTGCTTCCCAAAGGTCCTTCCCTTAATAGCTGTGTGCCATGGCCAACTCATTTAGCCATTTTATTCCATTTTCTCATTTGCAAATAAGTAACGGAGATTAAACTAGATAGTGCCAGAAAAGTTTTTGGATAATAGGTCTTCTTTATTTCACTAAAAGTTTATCTGGGGAGGCATGAAGGAGAGTAATAACAGGGTGGATATGATCAAAATATATTACATACATGAATGAAAATGCCACAGTGAAGCCCAATAATTTCCAAAATTTATGTATATATATATATATATATATATATAATTACTCCTTGTTTTAGTCAAGGTTTCCAAAAGAATACATTTAATACAGGACACATACTTTATAGAATTATCTAATAATATTCACCCAAAGAGTGAAATGCGAAACAGTGCAAGAGATCTGTTCATGAACTAGAGACAAAGAATCCAGCTGAGGGTCTGAATCCCCCAGCAACGTCCTGCAAGAATCCAACGGAAGATCTAGACTCTATGGCAGTGTCCTGCACAAGTCTAAATGGAGGCCTATAGCCCTAGACAATGTCTCATGCAAGCCTGTATCAACGATCTGCACTGGGAAGGCCCAAAGGTCAAAGGTGCAAGCTAGAAAGTCTGCGCCAGTGGGATGGAGGGTCTGTGCTGACAGACTGAGAAATCTTCACTGGAGACAGGAAGCAATTCTCAGGGTAAGAACTAGAGCTCCCTGAAGACCCAGAGCCATCCTTAGTGACAGTGAGTACCCAAGCTCCTCCAATGATGAAAACAGTTGAGTTCTTATCAGGAAAATCAGCATGACAAGCTTCCCCAGGAGGATCAACAGTAGCCCAATTTCCCCTTCAGTTCTACTTTTGTATTGTTGGTAACAACCTCAGGTGGGCCTTTCACTTCATGCATCCGCTGATTTAGTTCAGCTGGGTGTTGTAAATTGACCATTAATTAATCCACTACACTCCTATTCATAGAATCGCAATTCCATTTCTGTGAATTATTGTATGGAAAAATTATGAGAAGTCAAATACTGTGGACAAAATAAAATAGCTACATTGTGAATAATTTATAATACTAAAACATCTTAAGTGTTCATCAAATGAGATATTTAAAGAAGTATAATACATTAGATAAACAAAAGTAGGCACAGTAAGAGATTCACAATAATAACTAATCATAAAGTAAAATAATTATAAATATGTAACATAACAATGAATTCTTCCTATTCCTCTTCTTCTTTCTCCTCCCCTTTTCTTTTATTTCTCCTCCCCTCCTCTTTCTCCTCTTCCTCTTCCCTTCCTCTTCCACCTCCTTATCCTCTCTTTCTCTCTTCCCGCCCTGCTCTACCTCTCTGTCTCCTCCTGCCTTTCCAGTTTTATTATACTCTTCCTTCTTTCAGACCAAATCTCACAGTGGGAGCAAACCATGAAACTACAGGTGCAGGAAGTAGGGACTACTGCATGCATACACTTCTCACTGCATAGAAACAGTATTAGAAGGATGCATTATAGGCTTGTTAAATGTAATATCCGAGAAAGGATAAGAGTCTGAAATGAGAGATGAAGGGAGACTTCAATATTTCTTATGAATATATCCAATAAATCATTTGATTCATTAAATTAGATTTCATTAATGTATTATCTCTTTAATTGAGTCATCAATTAGAAAATACCTTCCACTGTCTTTTCATCACTTAGAGAAATAATAAAGTTTTTCTCAAAATATTAATTTTCAAAACTCTACAGATGGAATCACGAAGAATGGTGAGACCCAAATATTCCTGGGTCACCAAGAGTAGAATTTTCTACAAACCCTTAATTGATGAGGACACTGACAGCATGGCATATATAAGAAATGCATATATCTGATGTTTACCATGTGCTGAGTTTGTACCTGTCCTCACACCTGTGCGATCATCACCACCATCAAGATTATAGACATACCAACACTTCCCCAAGTTTCCTTCTATCCCTTTGTTCATGTTTGTTTTCTGCATTTTTGGTGTGGTCAGGAGTCTTTCTTTTTTTCTTGCCTTTTAACTTTTGGAATATTTGGCATCAACATAACATGAGATAAACGCTTTTAATAAATATTTAAGTGTATAATACTGTGTAGTTAACTATAGGCACTATCTGGTGGAGAAGATTCCCAAAACTTATTCATATAAAATTAAGCAATTGTAGTTATTGAATAACTCCCTAATTCCCTCATCGGCCAGCTATTGGGAACCACTATTGTATTCTCTGATTGTATGAATTTTGACTATTTTATATTCTTAACAGAAGTAGAATCATGTACCACTTCCCCTTTTATGACTGCTTTATTTCAGCTAGTTTAATATCTATAAGATTACTCACGTTTTGACAAATGGCAGCCTTTCATTCTTTTTAAGGAATAGTAATATTCATTATATGTATTCACCATATTTTTTTACCAAGTCATCTGTTCATGGACACTTAGTTACTTTCCATATGTTGGCTGTAATACCTCTATGAACATGGGAGTGTAGGTATCTCTTTGAAATATTGAGTCCATTTCATTGGATGCATACCCTGTAGTGGAACTACTGAGTCTTAAGCAAGTCCTATTTTTAATTTTTTCAGGAATTTTCATGTTAATTTTCAGTTCCCATTTTGCCATCTCTTGACGAATATTTTCTATCTTTTGTTTAAACTATCTTATCTTACACTTTTACTTTCATTTACATAGTCTAACTTGAACTGAGCATTGAGAAGGATGCAGTGTATAAGATGTCTTCTAAGTTTTCATGGAAGCTTGGAAACTAATGATCCCAAAGGTTGGTGATGGAAAAAAAAAATCAGACATTTTTTTCTGTTTAAAATGTAAAACAAAAATTTCCAGGCCACATGGTACCCTTTGAACTGTTTATTTACCACAACAAAGTGCATGTATTGTTGCCAACACTGGTCACAGCAGAAAAATATTGAGACTTCCCTTTGAAGGGAATCTAGCATCAGTCTCATTATCCAACAACCTGGTTTCAAAGGTAATTCCTGAAGACTAAATATATCACAGCTTGTTTTTGTACTTTAAACTTTTATCCCATCCACCAGGTTAAGAATAATTACTGGATTTTGTTTATCATTTTGCTATAGCTCCATATGGGTTTTCGAGTTCTAATTATTTAACTTCGCTGCTATGCTTGCCAATAATATGAAAGAGTTTTCATCCAACTAAACCCTGAGACTTCTGGACTTTTTGCTGCAGGGTTTCATATACTACAGATATGAAAGTCCATTTACAGTCCTACAAGCTTCCAGCCCTGCAAGTGAGGAAACATAGATTTTAAAGCCTGTTTAACTTACCCTAATACTTTCTAATTCCTATTGGATTTTGTCTGCTCTGCCTTTTGTTCAATGTATAAAAAATGCAGAAAACAGTCTTTAGCATTTATGGAGTAAAATCAAGTCCTACTGAAAAGAAACACAAAACTGGAAAGATGTTAACATAAATATGAACTTCTTTGCCATTTGAATTTGTATTTCGATTAACTTCATAGAATAGTATATCTTTTTACTAATATGAGTAATCTGCTTAGTCTTCTCAAAATCAAGAATCCTGTCAGAAGCATCTCCAATGTGCAAATTATGTTAGAGGGTTTGAGCAAGATAGTCTTCAGATTACATTCTGACATTTTTACTTTCTAGGTGAATGACTTTATAAAATCAAGCTTTCACATCTATGAAACAGCAATAAGGGCTGAGGACTGTAAGTTTGAAACCAGTTGGATCAACTTAGAAATTTAGGAAACACCCGTTTCAACATCAAAAACAAAACTAAGAGGGTCTGGTGGATTTAGTTCAGAGTGAAGGATGGGGGTTCAATCTTGGAAAAAAAACTGTAATTTTGGCAAATAATTCACACAGAACTGGCATAAGATATCTGCTAATTAGTTAACATTTTAATATTCCAAGTGACAAGCTAAAAACAGTAAATATTAAAGGAGATAAACGAAGATAAAGAAAGAAAAGGAGAGAAGAAAATAATAAAGAAGAGATGAAGAGAAAGAGGGTGGAAAGGAAGGAAGCAGAGATATAAAAAAGGAAAAACAGGGAAATAGGAAACAAGACAGGAATTGGATAAAAAGGATTTAATTTGCTGCCACACAAAGTATGTATACATTCATGAGTGAAATTTAAATTGTATAGATTAACAATTTTAATATAAATGAATTTAAAGTTTGTATAATGTAATATGGACATTCAGAACTTTGGGCAACTATCACATATCTAGTATTTATAGTAGCATGTTTAAAAAGCTTTTACCAATAAAACTAAAGGGAAAATCATTGTATGGCAATAAGCAGCATTCCTCAGGCCAAGGAATATGTAGTTTTTAAGGAAGGCAAGGAAATCTAGTACATAATGTGTATTCAGAATTTAGGTTCAATTTTGGAACATTTATATCCTTTCTCAAGTCATTTCATGAAAAATTTCTCCCATAGATTTGAACTTTGATTCAATTCAGCCTTCTCATACATACCTACTCAGCAATAGATTTGTGTCAAAGAAGAACATGCTTGGATGTGAGCTGTATCATTAGATCATTACAATGGATTCAATCTAGTAAAATAAATACCTTACTAAACTATTTTACAAATATGCAGTAAACACAAAACTTTCTAAATTTCTACAGAAGAGATAAATCCAAGGTTTAGAAAACAGTTATGGAGAACATTTACTACTAATATTTTTCCTGAGAACATTCATATTTCATATCTGTATACATAGTATTTCTGATGGGCAAATTCTGGGCCTGATTATCTACATTTGGATGCTCACCCTGATTAGCAACAGGCTGAGCACACGTGCATAGTGAAAAAGAAAACTTACTTTAAATTTTTTTTTTTTTTTTTTTTTTTTGGTGGCATCGGGGATTTAACTCACAACCTCATGCCTGCCAGGTGGGTGCTTAAGCCACTGAGTCAAACTTCTGGTCCCTTAAATTTCAAACTTAGTTCATTGCTAAGATTTTATTTTTGTACATGGCATGTATTTATCTGCTCACTGTAATGAAACGTTGTGTGTGACTATTCTAGAATTTCTTGGTTCATCTTTCTCTTTGGATCCATTAGAACATAATGTACTAAATGGAAGAAACAAATGAGTCTGTGGTGTGTCAGTTTATTTTTCAGGGCCTTTGTAATGCAAAGGAGCTTCAGGTCTTTCTTTCAGTGTCATTTTCTGTACTGTACTTTATGGATGTTGTGAGCAACCTCTTTGTTGTGCTCCTAATCATCACTGACCACCATCTCCATTCCCGCATGTATTTTCTGCTAGTGAACCTCTCATTTGTTAATTTCTGCCTTTCTTCAGTAACTAGCCCAAAAGTGATCACATACCTCCAAGAAGATGCCCCCAAAAGGTATTAAAAACTTAATACCTTTTGGGGACTACATGACCAGATCCTCTGCGTCCATTTCTTTGGTGGGAGTGAAATGGTGCTTCTTGTGACAATGGCCTATGATTGTTATGTGGCTGTCTGCAAGCACTCCACTACTCTAGTATCATGGACAGGTGAAAGTGTATCTGGCTGGTTTGGATGTCATGGATCATTGTCTTTCTGCACGCCATGAGTCAACTGCTTATGATTCTGGACGTGCCCTTCTGTGGACCAAGAGTAGTGGACAACTTTTTCTGTGTTTTCCATTGGTGCTGAAATTAACCTGTATGGATACTGAAACTTTGGGGTTCATTATAAATGCAGACAATGGTGTTTTGGCAACAACTCGTTACATTCTCCTGCTGATATCCTATACTTAGATTCTACTAACTGTCTGCCTTCACTCTAAAGATGGTGCATCCAAGGCATAGTCTACCTGTACCTCCCACATCATAGTCGTGATGTTGTTCTTTGGACCTTACATTTTCAGCTGTCTATGGCCAGTCAGTATCACATGGGTGGACAAATTTCTTTCTGTCCTTTATACAGTAATCACACCTGTTCTAAATCCAGCAATTCATGCACTAAGAAATAAAGAGTTTAGGAATGCCATAAAGAAACTTATGAGATCCCATATGCACTCAAGGAATATTCATTAGCAATTTCATGTAATCAAAAAATCTGTGTACCCCTAAGTTAGCACATTTTGACCTCTAAATTATGACTTGTATGCCTAAGTATACGTAGTCACAGATATATGGTCTATTTTTTCCATTACAAAATAAATTTAAAAATTTAATACCTAGATTCTTACCATTTTAGGAAAATATTAACCCAATGAAAATCCCTTTGTGTATGTTCAAGGATTGTAAGATGACAATAATGATACAGAAATAATCATTGCCACAATTTATTGAACACTATCCAGATTCTCAACAGTGCGCAAGATATTTTACCTAGCGTATTACTCAAAAATCATTTTAAAATAGAACTTATTCACATTTCTACACTACAATATTACATATACTTTCAAATTCTAACCCAGTTAAAAAAGACACTGTAGGTGTTTGTGTGGTGTGCATACACTTATCAAAATGAAAAGTGAATCAAGTGATAACAATATTTCCCTTGTCCTCCATGACATCATACTTTTAATTTTTCAAGTTTTATTTATTCATATAAATGTGATGTTTTTCATGACTGTTTTCCTCCAAATACCGAAGAAGTGCTTGCAATTCTTTGAAAATTTATTCTATCAGTTAATTTTTTATGATTGCATTATTAGTTTACTTGAAGAAATAACATAAATCAGCTATTAATATAAGGAAGAAAAAGCATACATACATTGTTTCAAAGCAAAAGAAATTTAGATAGTTTCTAGAGATGGAAGAAGGAATCAAGGTGTAAAGGAGTGGGAAACAAAGAGGTTGAAAATGATCGAGATATGTTACATGCGTATACTGATTCCCAGAAAAGAACATCACTGTGGCGTATTGCAAACGTTCACTAATAAAACAGAAAAAAGAACACTAAACTAATGTAAAGAATGTTAGAGGGAAATCACCAATATCAATGCAATTACCAAGTAATTCTCTGCAAAATTCAGAGAGTTCTGTGATTCCAACTATGAACTCAAAATTTTTTTCATAAGGAAAGCTTTACCTGAAAACAAACACCCATCTCACACCAACACACACACACAGAAACACACACACACACATACACAAATACAAAAAATCAGTTTTAATATGTATATATACATATACAGAAAAATATAGAGATGGAAATGTATTTTTTTTATTTTTAGAATGGTTAGAAGAGACAAAGCCAGATGTTTCAACATTGTGTGGCTTCTTCTAATATGACAGCTTGTATAATACTGCATATTCTATGTCCTTTGATGATATGTGCCACTTGATAGATAAAATTATATGTATACATCTTTACTATACCCTAATTTCTTGTTCATTCCCATATGGAAGAAATTAATAATTTCTCTGATTTCATTCTATTACTAATATCTCACAAGTTAATAGTTAGTGACAATCAATTTCTTATCTATATGGCATTATATTGAAGGGTTTATGCTGACAATATAACTCAATTAACAGATATTAAGTAAGTATATGTTCTTTAAACAGGAATTATAAAAACATTACTTATATCTATCAACAACATGGGGACACACTGTGACTTCTAATAGTTTGTATGAAATGATTTCAATGGTATCCATTGGTAAACATCTTTACTGCCAGTAGTCACTATTACTTTATAAGTGATGGAAAGCCAGGCTAGGAGTTTGGCTCAGTGGCTTAAGCACCTGCTTGGCAGGTGTGAGGTTGTGAGTTCGATCCCAGATACTGACAAAAAAAAAAAAATGATCGAAAGCCTTCATGTAACTGCATGTCTGTGGCTCTATGTAGACGTAATACAAAATTAGCATATCTTGACTGAGATTTTGCTGTTCTCCAAGGATGATCAAAAGATATAGTATAAGTTTAAACAAAAAGTTATTATAATAAAAGACATTTCCATTAATTCCCCTCAAATCATTCCCTGTCTCTTCAATTAGACTTACTTCATCTTTATTGCTACTGTCTGAGGCTGTTCTGGAAGGGCACTTTGTGACTCTTTAGAAGGTTTGATAAAAAATATGTTGAATTCTGCTGCTGAGCACATTCCAAAAGAAAGGCAGGCTTATAAAAATATTATCTTGTATCTTCATCCACTTTAACCCCTAGATCTGTCACCTGCTAACTTCTGGCTTTTCCCCAAAGGGAAAATGGCAATTAACGCTAAACCTTTCAGTCAATTAAGGACACTGAGGCAGCCATGACTGTGCAACTGAAGACACAAGACTGAATCTTCACAACTGCTTCAGAAAATGGCAAGAATGATGGGATAAGTGTGTGGCAAATATGGAATAAGGAGCTTTAATGGTTTTTACTATAATAAATTTGTTCTAACTCAAGCATGAACCATATTTTTATCACATCCACATACAACTAGTTCTTACTCTTACAGTCTGTTATAGCTTGTATCTAGATGCCCCACCAAAGCCTCACGTGGTCATAGGTGGGACTTTTTGGAGGTGGCTGGTTCTAGAGTGTGTAATTCAGAGATTAAGAATGGAATATTGAGACTGATTCACAGTGTGATACTAAGATTAAGGGTCCCCACCTTAATTGTGACTGCTATCTGCCCTACGTGTAGCTTGGCTAGAACGTAAGTGTATCAGTAGTGTTTTACTAGAGAAACAGATATAACGTAAAGTATACAAGTGTATAAAGTTTTACCAAATTGGTTTACAATGGTCATCCACAGAGTCAGATGAAGAAGAGTACAGAGGGTGTCTGAACACTGAAGGATTCAAGTCAAGGTCTGGCATTCACTGCAGTGTCACATACAAGTACATATCAAGAGGTTGATGAATCTGTGATGGAAGGCTGAAGAGTATATGATGGAAGCTGAAGTCTGTGCTAGAAGCCAAGAGATTATGTCCAAGGTGAAGGTGAACGCTGGAACTCCTCCAAAGAAATAAATGCAGATCTGTCCTTCCTCATTTCCCCTTTATACATCCAGTCAATGAACCACCCTAGGGTGGGCCTTCTATACCCTACAATGTGGTATTGCTGAGCTGATTTACTTAAATTTCTCTAGTAAACTTCTCAAATTAGCACAATCACTCATCAATCACAAAGGTACAGAAAGAAAGTCGCTTGTTGCTTGCTGTTTGCAGCTTGCTACTTGCTACCTCTGATGCTTCTGCCTGCCATGCATTTTCTTTCCTCTGTGATTCACCTCTGCCGTGCCACTCTGCCTTGGAAACAGCCAACCACGTATTTAAACCTCACAAGCCGTGATCTACAATAAAACCTTGCTCCTTTAACTTTGGGCATTGGGTACTTTATCTCAGTAGTAAGAAAATTAACCAAGACACTGCCCAACTGCTTTCCTAAGCATATATATTTAATTCTATTCAGCAATAATTCAATATAATCCACTTCTAAGTAATTTAAGTTTGTAAAGATACACAATGGAACCTTAAAAACATTTTGGGCTGATAGTAATAAAAATACAATAATGAAATAAAGAGTAAGTGGAGCCATAGTCATACTCCTAGAAACAATAGCGTTTGTATTTCTTTTTCATCTTTATTTTTTCTTAGTGCACATTTGCCATATGTAATAGTTGCAGTCATTATGGGGCATTTGTACCTGTACATAATATACTTAGCTCTTCTTTCCCATTTTCTTCCCCTTCCTTTCAACCCTTCTTCTCTTCATTTACAAAAATTCTATTTCCATTTTTCCTTCCATTCCCTTTTTAAAAAAATTTCTTTTCCCTTCCATCCTTTCCAAACCCCCTTTCTTCCTTCCCTTCAACCCTTCTTCTCCTCCTCATTTACAAAAATTCTATTTCTGCCTTCCATTCTCTCTTTTTTTGAACAATCTTTTTGCCTTCTATTCTTTCTCCATCCCCCATCTCTTGCTCCCCTTCCAGTGTGAAAAGTTTCTCCTATTTCCCAGTTGATTTTACTACTTATTTACACTTTGAGTTTCTCACACAAGGAAAAAAAAAGGTGCTGTTTGAACTCATGTTTATGATTTACTTCACTTAAAATTATGGTCTCACAATGCATCCATTTACCTAAAAATATCTCAAGTTCTTTATGCCAGTGTAGAACTCCATTAAATAAAATACCACATTTTCTTTATTCATTCATCTGTTGATGGGCATATGGGATGTTTCTAAGATTTTTATAAATTATGCTGCTACAAACATGGATATACTGTATCACTGTGCCATGGAAGATCCCTAGAAGGGGAATAGCTAAGTCAAATGGAACTGTTAGTTTTAGTTTTTTGATAAATCTCCAGAATTATTTCTATAGTGATTGCACCAATTTACGCTCTCACCAAAGGTGAACAATTCCTTTTCCCCCCACAGTCTCACTAGCATTTATTATTGGTTGATTTCTTGGTGATAGTCATTTTTTTCTGGAGATGGAATCTCAGTGTTGTTTAATTTTCATTTCTCAAGTGAACAGTGATGTTTAACATTCTTTTCATGCATTTATTCCTGTTTGTACTTCATCTCAGAAGCATCTATTCATTTCAGATGACTATTTTTTAAATTAGATTTGTAAATTTGGAGAGTCTAATTCTTTCTAGTTCTTTACATATTCCAGATATTAGTCCTCTGTGTGAGGAGAAGGTGGTAAAATTATTTTTTCCGCTCTGTGAGCCTCACCATGTGGCCTTTTTTCTATGCAAAAGTTTTTTAATTTATATGATACCATTTGTTGATTTTTTGTAATGTTTTCAGTGCAACTGGAATTTTTTTCATAAAGTCTTTGCCTATACTTAGTTTTTCAAGAGTTTTACTGCCTTAGCTACTTTTCACATTGTCAAGACAAAACACCCAGCACCTAAAATTAAAGGAGGAAAGGTTTATCTGACTCACAGATTTTAGAGATTTCAATCCATAGTTAACTGGCTCCAAGGCAGGGTAGCATGGCAGAAGGGCATCACATAGGAAATGTGCAAGCATTAAGGCATGATCCATCACATAATCCATGGCAAGCATTAAGGCAAGGACACATTAGCCCTCTTTCTGTACCTTATATTTTATGAAGTTTACCACCTGAGGGTGGGTATAGCACTCATACCTTTAATCCTAGCCAGAATTCTGCCAAACCAATCAGTGGACTGATTTAGTAGTCACACACCCTTGATCTCCCCATCAAGCATTCTATATCCAACCACCTGTGAAAAACTCCCCCGCAACACACATCTGCTATGAGTTCATGAGACTTTTGGGGGACACCTAGATACAAGTTATAACATTTACATATCCTGTCTTCCAGAAAATTAAGTGATTCTATTTTGACATTTAGATCTTTGGTCCATTTTTATTTTAGCTTACTGCATGGCAACAGATGTGGGTCCAGGGTCAAACCTGCACATATGGAAAATCAGTTTTCCAGGCACCATTTATAAAAGATGGTATCTGTTTTCCAGAAAAGATGTTTGATTCCTTTGTCAAAGATAAAGTAACTGAATATGCTTGAAGTTGTTTGTGTATTTTTTGTTCTCTCCATTGATCTCCAAGACTTTTTAAATTTTGTCAATACATTGTTTGTCACTGCATCTTTATAATATAACATCAAATAAGGAATTGTGAGGCTCCCTGCCTTGCACTTGTTGCCCAGAATTGCTCTTTTTTATTCTTAGTCTCTTTTGGCTTTATGTGAATTTTAGGATTGTTTCCTCTAATTATATGAGGAATGCTCTTAGTATTTTGATTAATATTGAGAAAGAACAAGAATCAAAGGTTAAAAAGCACACAGAATCAAAGCTATGACTGAAAAAAGATAACACTATACATATGATACAGTTCTTACCAATATTATAGGATTATATTGTACATAACTTTATGCAAAAATGAAAGATTTACACAAAATGGAAAATTTACTCTTCAAAATAGCCACTAAAACAATTACTGCTTTTCAGTTAAATTTGAATTTAATATTAAAAAATTTCAATATAACTATGTTCTAAATATCACATGAAACACTTACACAAAACAATTCTTTGTCTTTATATTGATATAGAACTCAAATCCTACATTTTTCTGGGCTACCTTTTCACAATGCAAATTACCTGGAAATTCATTGATTCACTGATACTTTTTTTGTTTGTCATATCTTTTCCTAACTTTTATGATTGTTATGAGTTTTGTCTGAATGTCTTCCCAGAGTGTCATGTGGTCATGGGGGGAGGGATTCAGAGGCAGCTAAATCTAGAGTTTGCTATTAATTTGTAGTAATGCTGGGATTGAGGATGCTGTGATTAAGGGTGGGTGACTCCTGGATCAGTCCACTGATTGGATTGGATTCCCAGCAGTGTGGATAAGATAAAGGGGGCAGAAAGAAGCTTGTTTCCCACTTTTTTCTTTTGCTCTTTTTTGTTGCTTTTGCTGTCTTCCACCTCCATGAAATGTTGCTCTTCTGCCATGTGCTACCCTACCTTTAAGTCAACAAATTATGGGCTAAAACTTCTGTAAATTGTTTACCAAATAAACCTTTTCTCCCTTAACTTTGGGAATCAGGTATTTTGTCTCAGCAATGAGAAAAGTAATAAAGATAATGATCCATTTTTCTGTACTATTATGCCTTATATATTATGATATATGATATACATTATATATATATATATATATATATATATATATATATATATATAGTATTTTATGGGAAAATTGAAACCCAGTGACTGTATTGGAAAACAGCATATGCATAGTGCACTGAGGTCAAGGTAGCACCACAGCTGAGGCAGCCAAGGACATGGCTGCTGACACTCCCTGCTCCAGAACAATAGAGCTATCAACTTTAGAGATCAAACAGTTCTCTTAACTGGCAAAATTTACTGCTTGGAGATGTCTTTGAGCTGACTTTCAAGCTTCTGCTCGGTTCCCATTCTTACCTCAATATCCCTTTCTTTTGTTTGAAAACCAAATTAATATGGTTTGACCAGAGCTATTCTTTGTTTCAAACCCCATGGAATCTCAAATTCCATTAGAAGGATTTTGACCTTCCTGGAGCCCTAAAAATTGT